>OMOU01092444.1:0-11225 GCA_900312585.1 Malacocephalus occidentalis
GTTTAGTTTTGCTTTTGCTTTTCATTTCTCTCTCTCTCTGAGGATGTCAGTTTGTTCAGCATAGACATATTGAAATGAATCATCCTTTGGTGGTAACAACTGAGAGTCATATTGAATTTTCACCAAAACACAGAACCATATATACACGCTCCACATCCTCATGAATAAACCTGTCCACCAAACTAAAGACATTTTTTTGCTGTTTTGGAGATAGAAAAGACTTTTGACTCAAATTGGCATAACAGTCTGATCCTGCCACAATCCTGAAACGATGTAGAAGCAAAAATGATGTTATTTTAACTCAATAATAATCGGATATACCTGGTCTCACTCTATCTGACACAGAAATCTAATATTCCGAGCCCCATCTAAGGAGGCCTTACAATGGCAAAAGTTTATCTAGAAACCTTCTGCCAGACATGGACCCGGACAGTTAACCTTGATAAGACCAGAGTTATGGTCTTCCATAAAAGACCCAGATGTCAGGGAAATGCAGATAGCTTTACTGGGCTCCACTGACATTCAACAAATACACTGCTATACGTAGTTTGGACAAAAAATACCAGGCTGTGAGACAAGTGCTTTTTTAAGCGATAAAAATGTCAAACTTAAGTATACCTATTAAAATATAGCTCAAAATGTCCAAATACATAATTGTGAGCTATGAGGGGGCGTGGTTAGTGCTGTCAGGAAATGACAGGGGGAGCAAAAATGCCTGGAATTTGACGCAGCTGTAATGAGAATGAGTGCAATTAACAAAATGCTATTTAATACCAGCTGTGCACTCCTGCAGCAGAGGCTGGGGACGCACGGCAGGAGAGAACTCTGCCAGGACTCTGATGCCCAACACCTCTCTATGCCCGCTAACCAGCGGACTACATGGACAAACTGTACTATTGTATCGCCTTGGTATTTAAACGCGCTGTAGCGGGTTTTGCCTTTATTTTTGGAAGCGACTCCGTCCTCTCCGTCATTGTGACAACTAAAGACATTGTTACAATAATCTAACCAATAATTCTATTATTATGTGTGGAGCTTTGAAAAATGGGACAAACACCCAATGGAAACTGTACACATTGACATTTTTAAGAACATTCTCAGAGAACATAGGAATCCCTCCAACAATGGAGACAGAGCTTACTTAGGCCAATTTCCCAATGTAATTAACATTACAAAAGAGCAATACAGTTCTATAAACACTGAAAGCAAGTGAGGCCAGCTCCTGCCATGAGAAAGATGCACATATATAAAGATGAGAGAGTACATTCTTTGACAAGACTAGAGTACATTCTAAGACTAAAATGTACCATTTCCTTACTCCCAGCGCTTCAGAAGCAACTCAATGTCACCGCAGGTCAAATAAAGTTCTTGAATCTTGAAAAAGGCTAAATGTACTTTTACAGAGCAAGAGAAAGAGAGAGAGATGCAGGAGAGAGAGATAGGGAGAGACAGCGGCACAAATACACAGTGATCTATGATGGATTTCCCAATACTATCAAAACAGGTTTTCTAAACAGGGCTTTTCCAGCTACCACGACACGCTGAGTCAAGATAAGACACGAGCACCATCTCAACGTTGTGTTAACAATGAACAGAATTCTGAACACATGCTGATTTAATTGCTTCTCCTGTGAAGGCAACAGCATCCAACAAGTAGAACAAACTTATAATCATCAACTAACGCTAGCTCCACCGCCTTTAAAGGATCACTTTTTTCCACCTAGACCCTATTTAACAAAATGGATGCTTGTTTTGAGGAGAGGATGTGTAAGGTGATCTCTCACTTCCAACATTAATAGAATTCTTACAGTTTTTCTCAATTGCTGAGACACCCATTTTCTCAAAACTTTAAACACAAAACCCAAAATTCAAACTGCATTCACAAAAGCTCGGAATCTTCTGGCAAAATCAAAAAATCATTTCAAAACCAAAATCTGTGCTCAAAATCAAACAATGCTTTCAGATTATAGATGCTTTACAGCATTGTAGGGCAGGGCCAGGCAACGGGGGATGAACTCTCGGGTGTGATCCAGCCATGACAGAACTCAACATCTATGTCACCACAGACCAATCCCATTGCCTGTAAGAGATTCTCTCATGCATGGGTTTCAGTCAAAGACATTCCACCGCGCCACACAGTGAGCCTCTTGCTGGAAGAACAAAGCAGTTCTTCCACTGTCATCAAAAATGTATACTAACAGTACAAATAGTAATGGAAATAGTTTACTTCTGCGCTGAAATGTTTTGGATTGTATTGTTCATTCCATGAACAAGATGGTATATACTGTTGCCCAATGTTCATGTCATCAGAAACATGTACTGTATAAACCATTTTGGGTTGTTGTGTGTAAAATATGACAACTGTGTTCTGGTTGTGTTTCACTTGTGCTGCCTGTGTTAAACATTTTGCAGTGTGCATCACTGTGTGAAATGTGTTTTAGTGGCAGAGAATGTGTTTAGAGTTTTGCAGAAAGAGTGAATGAGACTTGCAAATGGTGTCCAACTACATACATTTGTTTTGTAATTGAAACAATGAAAAGACACAAAACCTTTTTTCTGTCATTTTCATTCCTAATGCTTCTCTGTCTTCTGCATGGGTTGTATAGCATGAGTTTTTATAGTTTTCAAACAAGTCAATGACTAGGGATACACTGCCAGCATGCTGAATGTTAGCTTGTTGTTGGCCTACCTTCAGAGATTTTAAAGGAGACACTGCTGTTCAGAATTCACATGGTAGTTCAGTGGTCTCATGGGACTGGAGCCGGCCTGTGGGCATGCTGGATGGAGGCTGGCCTCTTGATTCCTCTCTAGCTGAAAAAAACACAGGGAGAAATCTTGATAAATGTCATGCAGGTGCTTCAATGAAACAAGGGTGTGCATGCACGCACACACACACACACACATACACACAAAGACATATCCTAGACTCCTACTGTCTAGCTACTGTATCTCTCGAAGCCAGTCGACAAGATTTTATGTGAATATTAGAACATTTGTGGTCGGTCTGGGAGTGATCGGACCCCAGCGTCGTTTGAAAGCTGTGTCTTCATGGAACCCCACCAGAGTTCAGAGCACATGTTCGATGGACATCCAGTCCCCAGCATTACCCCCCACACACAAGCGCTGCCATTGATCCAAATACAGGCCTGTTCCCGCTCCCTTCGCTTCCTCCCTCCTCCTTCTTCACCTTCTCACGCTCCCACCATCTCTTCACCCCTCCCTTATCGTTTCATCTCTCCCCTTCAAAGGGGGAGAGGGAGGCGGAGGAGACAAAGACCTGCCTGTGTTTCCACTGAGCCAGCAGGATGGGAGCAGGGGAGGAGAGGAGAAAGAGAGAGAGAGAGCATAGCAAAGATTAAGATGGATGTACCGGCACAGCTTTTTATGAGAGCAAGGGGGTAGAGCGGCAAAATGAAGAGTAGCACTGATGACAAGCAGGGACAAAAGATCTCTATATGCAAACACACCGTAGATACATCAAGATATGGGGGGAGAGGAGAGGGGAAGCCGTGGGACACAGAGATGAGCGCTTTTTTATGAATACCGTGCGTGCGTTTGGTATCAGCTTGAGGATCAGGTGGGGGAGCCGAGTAGCAGGGAAGCACAAGAAGGGGAAAGATGATAGAAATGTGCTTACAGCAACAGAAAACGGTGAAGCCAATCGGTGCCTTCCTCCTGAAGCTTCGCCCCTTCCTCACAAACACCAGACGGGGCCTCATCCTGAGGCCCTCCTTTTGAAAACCCATCGGTTTCCTCACATCGCATCTCTCATTACACAGTAAGAGCAGCCAGCCCACCCAGGCGGCCATATTTCTCTGCTAAATCTCCGTGTGTGATCATTAAGTTGGAGAGTTATGAAAATAGATTGGTACAAAAGTGTGGGCCCGTGCCAAATACGCACGTTTTCATCATATTTTCTTAGGTGCAAATGCACGTTTAATTAATTCGATGTAGTGATTTGCGAGGCAAAGTATTCTTCATGCATCATTTTCAAAGGAATACAAAGAATGTAAAAAAAAATGCACCGCATTTGACCCAAGCAGCACATTGTGCTGGAGCAATGTTCCTTGCCAGCAGATTTGACCGAGCACCGCAGAAAGTGTCTCAAGGTTATTGTGCTGCGTGTGGACAGTGTCTCCCTCTATCTGTTGGGAACCAACATGTCTCCGCAGAGGTGAGTCTATTGGCTTATAGGGTTCAGTCTTGATGATGATGAGAGAGAACAATATTGTCATGAATGAAAGAGTTGACTGTTGCAGTAAACCTAATGCAGTAAAGTATGTATGGAGTATGTAGTAAGACACACTTTAGGATCCTTCCTTAGGATTTGGGAAGTTGGTTAACGTTACCAGATTGATGTTGAGGGACGCCTGAGAAAACCGTTAGACCACAATTATTTCAGCGTTGAAGGAGAGACTGCCATAAGTGAAAGTGTAGAAGTGTGCCATTATGTCTACTTATCTGAACTTGAAAGAAACTCAATCCCCCATTGCACTAGCACATTTAGCCATCACAAACTGCTTCAACTCACAAAGGCATGCAAATCATGCTCACAAACCAATGGAATGGAATGGAAGTAAATGAGCTCAGGTTTTTTTCAAGTGCTATTTGCTTGTCTAAATATTGAGATAAGAGGCATAAGAGGCTTATTATGCAAAAGCTAAGACACATTGCACTAGCTAGATACAGGGATAGCTAGAAACAGCGCTTGGCTAGCTGGCTGGGGGGCGCAGAGTGTTTCAACTGATAACTTGAGGGACCATCTGCTATGGGGTGAACTGATCCTCTAATCTATCATCTTCTTGATAGTGATGCCAGGTGTGTTCACAATAACATGCTGACTCCCAGTGGTTGAGGCCCAGGGTACAGAGAGTGCTGTGTATTCAAATACAGCACACTCACTCACACACACACACTCACACTCACTCACTCACTCACACACTCATACACACACAGACACACTCACACTATGTCTGCCAGTAAAAGTAGCTACTACTAGTAGAAACATATTCACTAACATGTGAACAGCTGCTTCATGAACATACTTAAAGCTCGTAAACCGTGTGAAACCTTGACCATGACACACAGCACATGTGAGTGTACGGAGTGTGTGTGAAGTCATCGGTGAACAGCAAACAGTTGATCTTCTGAATTATTGATACAGGCCAGTGAGCAAAGTTGCGTGAGTGTGTGTGTGTGTGTGTGTGTATTTGACCTTCATGCAGAACACTGAGCTACATGTATGTTAACACAGATAAACAGAGGCAGACAGGCAGACTATAAGTCCTATGTGAGCCCAGGTGTATCATAGTATCGTGAAAGATTGATATATTATAGCCAACTCTGTGTCTGGAAAATGAAGCCAATGCAGAAGCGCTGTTAACATGCATTCTTTATCATGGCCAGCACTGGTCCACTTGTATGGTATCAGATGACGCCACTCTCTCATCACGTATGTCTGCTGGTTGCAAAAAAAACAAGAATTCCAAACTCTAGTCCACAAACCAATAGGTGAAGATGACTGTATCCATTTCTTAATACAGTCCATGATTATCGCTGATTAATATTACAAATATGCTTTGTGCACAATCTCTGCAACCTGAAAAGAACAATTACGGCTCAAAGAAAACTTTATGCAAAAAAATTATTCTGGGCTCCAGTAGGCAATTAGGAGCAAACGTAAGAACAAAAGTCCAAAGAATCGACCCTTCATGGTTGGGTCTGGTTGGCCCCCTGAGTTTAGGCACAGATGAGTCACATAATCACAGTGAAGCATGGACAATCCAATCTGTTCTTTGGCTGTGCACTGCTTTGCCACTCATCCATCAGCTACAATACATACCTAGGGAAGCAAACGTTGCTAGGTGAGAAGAAATATACATAATAATGATAACACAATATACAGAATAAAGATAAAACATTTAATGGAATGTAAAAAAGAAAACACATTCGCTGATCTAGACAATCTAGGGATGGGAAATATAGCCTATGAATCGAGACATATTGAATATTAAGTATTATAAAAGTAAGTAAGGGCAGATGCACAAGATGACAGACTTGGTAAAAACGGGTCGGGGGGGTGAACTGGGAACATTTGGTGGAAGCCTCTGTCCGTAAAACTCTCACCAGCTTTGGGGACCTCAGAATTGCATCCCTGCCCTTTGCAGACGATGTGGTTATGTTGGTTACATCAGAGCGTGACCTCCAGCATGCACTGGGGTGGTTTACAGCCGAGTCTGAAGCGGTCGGGATGAGAGTCAGCACCTCCAAGCCTGAGGCCATGGCTCTCTGCTGGAAAACGGTGGAGTACTCCCTCCGGGTTGGGAGTGAGTTGCTGCCTCAAGTGAAGGAGTTCAAATATTTCGGGGTCTTGTTCACGTATGAGGGCATAATAGAGCGGGAGATGGACAGACGGATTGGTGCGGCGTCTGCAGTAATGCGGGCGCTGTACCGGTCCATTGTGGTCCATTTGGGTAGTGACCGAAAGTACGACATTGCGGTTAAAAGTGCCCCGAAATTAGTTTCCTCCACAGGGTGGCTGGGCTCAGCCTTAGAGATTGGCTGAGGAGCTGGAGGGAGCCGGAGACGAGCTGCTGCTGCGTCGGGCATCTGATCAGGATAGGATGAGAGTTTTTAAAGACATGGCAAACCAGAAAAGTAAAGGCGCTTTTGGGAAGTTTTTACAGCTGAGTCCGCTTGCCTGGACCAGGTGAGATCATCTTTCATAAACACACCGAGGAACTTGAAGCAGGAGACTTTCTCCACAGCTCTGTCGATGTGTATCAGGGTCAGTCAGGAGAGAGGAGGTGAGACTGCCAATTCTCACCAACTGTGGTCTGCTCGTCAGTAAGTCCAGGATTCAGTTGCAAAAGGAAGTTGTTAAACAACAGAATCCTGAGCTCAGGAAGAAGCTTAGTGGGTACAATAGTGTTGAATGCTAAGCTGTAATCTACAAACAGCATCCTCGCGTATGTGTTTCCCTTATACAGGGTGGTGGGTACTGTCAGGGTGAAGGCCTCATCCATCGATCTGCCGCTCGAAGCACTTCATGATGATGAAGGTCAGTGCTACAGGGTGGTAGCCATTCAGGCAGGTGATGGAAGGTTTCTTCAGTCCAGGGACAATGGTGGTTTGTTTGCAGGTGGGGACTGCAGACTGGTACAGGGAGAGTTTTAATATAGAGATGAATACCTACACAAGCTGGCTGAGGACACAGCCTGGAATGCTGTCTGGCCCTCGTGACTTCCTTGAGTTTACTCTTTTAGGAGCTCTCCTCGCATCAGCTGTGGTTATGGACAGAGTGCCGTCATCCTGTTCCTCAGCTAGCCTCACTGTAGGAATGGTGTTGATTACTTTAAACTGTGCACATAAACTGAGGCACATTTGCCTCTGATTTTCTTCCTTTCCTGTGTTGATGAACAGCAGACCGAGGACAAAGGGTTTAAAGCTCGTACTCCAGTACCCGAGAAACAGTCAACAGAAACAGTGACAATTGATGCACGAACATCCAAAAGTTCTTATTGATCATACTGGATTGGACAGTGCAGTATGTGCAAAAATAAAAAGAACAATAAAAATGATAAAAACTATAATAAACAAAAAACGACGTACTGAACACGGAGCCATTGTCAGCGGTACCGTCTCACCGTGCACTGCAACTCCAAGTTGTAATGCATCCCTTGCCATCCAAACAGGTGAAACATATGTTGTTTGATGTTCAGGTGAATAAAACTGCAATCCATTTTGCCTTTTCATTTTTCTGATCAGATTTTTTGTTGTTGCTGGTGTATGATTAGAACAGCCAAAATCGACAATAATAATGAAGAGACTGGGATCGAGGGTGGGGGTCAGACTAATGAATAATGGTATAAAATATACCTGTGAGCCATGAGGGGGCGTGGTTAGCGCTGTCGCGCAGTGACAGGGGGAGCGGAGCGGCAGGAATGCCTGAAATGTGACGCAGCTGTAGCGAATGAGTGCAATTAATGCTATATTATGACACGTGTGCACTCTTCCTACAGTAGAGGCTGGGCATCCCAGGCAGCAGGAGACCGGAGGGACTCCAACCGCCACCACCAAGAAACCGGACAATTATTGTTATGATTATTATTTATGTGCGTGGTGACAAACCCGCCTTATTTACGTTGGGTGAATAAACCCCCCTGTTACGGGCAACCCAAAACCCCTGGACTCTCGTTTGTTCCTCAAATAACCCGGAAAGCCACGTTAGTGGCATTGTGGTAATACGAGACATTGCTACAATACCACTCGACTATACCAATCTCCAGGTGACACAAGCCCCAGACCCACGCAGAGCAACAGAACACCGTCAGGTGAAGTGTCCCTAAGCCTACAAGGTTGGCTCCGGTTCAATAAAGATGCCATTTTTTAAGCAATGGCCAAGGGCGAAGCTGATCGATGCCTCCAGTCAATGACCACCATCATCGTCAGCCGAGCAGCAGTGCAGCAATAAAACCCCACCCCAAGCTCTTGACCTTGAAAAGGACCGAGGGGTATAGGAGATTGAGGAAGGAGAGTGCCAGGAAGCAAACTGCCTTTCTAGCAAACCCATTTGGGTTACTCCACAGATTCTGGAGGATTCTGAAGGTGATCTGGAGGAGGGGCAAGGTGGCCCACCATGGAGGTATGCGGAAGGGGTGTGGATTCCAAAGGAGGAAGAGTAGAATAACATCAGTGAGCTCAGAACCATCTCGCTGCTCAGAGTTGAGGGAAAGGTATTGTATTGCTCAGCATGTGCTGGGAACTCGGGTGTTGGGTGGGTGTTGAAAGCAGAGCTAAAGTCAATAAACAACGTTCTCACATAGCCCTCATTCCGACTGTCAAGATGAGAGATGAGGCTGTGTAATACCTGGGAGACAGCATCCTCTGTGGATCTGTTTGGCCGGTAGGCAAACTGCAGCGGGTCCATGGAGGGAGGTAAGAAGGCACAGATGTACTCACAGTTGAGGGGGATCTTCCCCAATGATAGTCCATAGCCCCTGCCATAGGCGTCTGGTGTCGCGCTGCTCCATGTGCAATTACACTTGCAGTGTGTACCTCCTCTTAGCCTCCTTCACCGCTCGCTGGAGTCTGTAGGACCCCGCAGGACCCCGCCTTGTATTTGTCCATGTGGCCGGATATGAGGCGTGAGTTGTAGGTAGCATTACGGGCATTCAGGGTGGCGCAGATTAATCCTTTGACCCAAGGTTTTTGATTAGGAAAGTATCTCACCATAACCATTGGGACAATGGTGTACGCTAGCATTGCTATGAAGCTCGTCACCATGTCCACATACGCGCTGACGTCACTAGAGCTGGATCAGAACATGTCCCTGCTGATTCAGCTGGATCTGAACACCCAGGTCATCAAGGTGGGCAAACACACCTCCAGACCCCTCACCCTGAACACAGGAACCCCCTAGGGTTGTGTCCTCAGCCCCATACTGTTCTCCCTGTACACACAAGACTGTGTGGCCAGGTCCAGCTCCAACACCAGCGTCAAGTTTGCAGATGAAACAGTGGTGGTGGGCCTGATCTCCGGTAACGATGAGAAGGTCTACCTAGAGGAAGTTGCTAACCTGTCACTATGGAATGTCGCCAGAACTAAGGAGCTGATTGTGGACTTCAGGAGGACATCAGAGGAAGTACATACCACTGAGGATTAATGGTACTGCTGTGGAGAGGGTGGGCAGCTTCAGGTACCTGGGAGTCCCTATAGGATCTGACTTAGACTACACACATTGACACTCTGGTGAGGAAGACGAAGCAGCGCCTCTACCACCTCAGGCAACTGAGGAAGTTCCGAATCTCCCAGAGGATCCTTAGGAACTTCTACGCTGGTAGGGTGGAGAGAACCCTTACAAGGAGCATCACTGCCTGGTTCTGCAACAGCTTCTCTCAGGACAGGAAGGATCTGCACACGGTGGTGCGTTCGGCTGAGCTCACTATTGGCAGTACACTCCCTCCCTGCAGGACCAATAATCCAGGAGGTGTCAAATCAGAGCCTGCAGGAAGGGTTCCCCACCAACCCAACAACAACCTGTTCTAACTTCTACAATCAGGCAAGCGCCTCTGCAGTCACGCTGCTAGAACAGAGAGATTAAAAGTTTCTTTCCACAGGCCATCAGGACTGTGAACTAGGGCCCCCCCACTGCCCACTGCCCACTCCCATGCATATAACCTGATAGCAAATGTATATATTGCCATGTTGTTGATATGCCTACTTAATATTGATATGCCTACATTTTCTTTGTATTTTTACTTGTATTATTATATTCCAAAAAATATGGATCTTTGTGCTGTAAAGACTGTACATAGTGTGGATATTTGATTGTCTATATATTTGTATTTGTTCTGTTACACATTCCGCTGGGCATCGCCACTTTTTCATTTCATTCCTGTGTATGTGACCGTTACGTTTTTGACACTTGAAACTTCTTGAATGTGAATCAATGTCTATTGGGTCATTTTCCACTCCACTGCTTCCCGTGGAGTACGCATGCTCAGATCTGTGTGCAAAATGTCTCTTGATGGAAGCACATTTTCAAGCCAAGAACAAATTAATGCATCCCACATTTTGCCAAAAGACTGGGTACGCACAGTTTATGCACAGACTTCACACGCAAAATGGATAAATGAGGGACCAGGCCTTCAGATGGCAAATGCCCCAAACAGGGTGACTCACTGAGGGAGCTAGGAGTCGTGTTGTTATGGTGCCGTGGTATGGTTATTGTCCCATAGTGTTGAGGGTGTAAGGTGTATTGTTGGTTCTCCTGGTTATTTGGGTTCCTAGCTTTGGTCTGAAGCACATGAGTGAAACAACCATATATCGCTGATGGTAGAGTAACATTTGAAGAGAACACATTCAAGCACCCATAATTGCACACACATACAGGCACGCACGCACACGCACCGGAAGGTGATGATGTGATGATGGTTAGAGAGACCAAGAGACCGGTCACACCCCACCTATCTGTCAAATGTGCTACATTCTGGTAGGCTGTAGGTAAAGCACACCCACATACACACAGGCATAGATTTATGCTCAGTTGATTTCTATCAATATTTTCCTCCAAATGTTTGTATAAATTAATTGTGCGTCTAAATTGTGAATCTGATACTAACTCCTGTGGACCATTGCATTTTCTATTAGCCCCGATCTTCCCCCCCAGCATTACTGTTGGTTGATGTGGAATCCACATGACCAAATACCACGGTACATTTAAT
>OMOU01092445.1:0-28234 GCA_900312585.1 Malacocephalus occidentalis
TGGAATCGTGCACGTAGGGGTGTCTGTTTGACATGAGGATCTTAATGATTGATGACTTGGTGTTGGATTGGACCTAGCATGACTCATTGTTCAATGTGCTTTCGTTATGGGTGCAAGTTAACCTAAAAACATGCATTTCCGACTGTCCCTGATATGAACACTTTCATTAGGAAAAGTTAGGAAAAAAAAAAAGTGTAAAATCGCGACATTTCATCAAAATCACTTTATTCCACATTTGAATTTCGCCAAAAGTAAGGCTAATAGACACATTACAATTTGAATTGTTTTTATTAGTTTTATGTTCATAAAGCATTCTTCAAAGAAATAGGCCCTACTGGCTGCGGTCACAGACACATACCAATTAAAACATGAACATCATTTGGTTATTTCATCCATCCATCCATCCATCCATTAGCTTCCGCTTATCCGGGGCCGGGTCATGGAGGCAGCAGGCTAAGCGGGGCTCTCCGGGTGCCCTTCTCCCCCGCAACGCTTTCTAGCTCCTCCTGGGGGATCCCGAGGCGTTCCCAGGCCAGATGAGATATATAATCCCTCCAGCGGGTTCTGGGTCTGCCCCGGGGTCTCCTCCAGTTATTTATTGACATTCATTTGTATCTTGCCATTTATTGCGCAATCACTGAAATCACTGAAAAACTGTCTCCGGTCACTGAGTGCCGGTCGCCAATAGCTCTAGAGAGAGGGTTCATTGTTTTCCCCTCACAGGCGGAGTGATACCAATTGTGAAAAGGAATTAGACTCTCAGCCATGGTATACGGTTATTAAATCACAGCTATGAACCAATCAGATTGCTTGATTTCACGTACTCATTTTATAACAGCTCTTACCTTTCTTGGCATCTTAATAATAATAATAAAAACAATTCTACAAGACATTGTCATGAGGTGGTTTATAGCACAGCAGCTGTGTGATGAATGACAGTGTGCTGTGGTGACGGCGTGGTGCGTAGGTGTCAACCTGCTGGTGGGGACGGAGAGCGGCCTGTGGCTGCTGGACCGCAGTGGGCAGGGCAAGGTCTACCCTCTCATCAGCCGCCGCCGCTTCCAGCAGATGGACGTCCTGGAGGGACTCAACGTCCTCATCACCATATCAGGTGAGCCCCGCCCCCCTGGAGCTCACACCTTGTTGGATGTTGGATTTCGGATGGATTATTATTATTACATATATACTAGATGTATATAGCATTGACTCTCTCTCTCTGCCGGGGAATAACTTTTATTTCACAATGAGGATGTGATGCTCATGCCAAGCAAAGGAAGTGTTATATAGTCTTTCACCATAGACTGTGTGTGTGCATGTGTGTGCAATTCTTTGCAAACACGGAACTGTGAGTGACTTTACTGGAAATATCTATATATCTATATACATTTAAGGGCACTAACGGCCTTGGTTCGGCCCTATGAGAAGTGGAGCATGTCAACAGACAATATGAAAGTACAACAGTTTTTATTGACATCACTTTGTTATTTATTTATATTCATTTATATCTTGCCATTGATTGCGCAATCACTGAAAAACTGTCCAGCGTCAGTCGGCTTGTAGGCGTGCATTTGTCATTTCTCCGGTCGCCGAGTGTCGGCCGTTCTGGAGAGAGGGGGAAAGTGTTTTCCCCTCACAGGCGGAGTGATGCCAATTGTGAAAACATATATATATATAAAATCCCTTCATGTCTCTGTCTCATTTCATTGTGTGGGCGTGTCCAGGTAAGAAGAACAAGCTGCGTCTGTACTACCTGTCGTGGCTGAGGAACAAGATCCTGCACAACGACCCCGAGGTGGAGAAGAGGCTGGGCTGGACCTCGGTGGGGGACCTGGAGGGATGTGTGCACTACAAAGTCGGTGAGGAGGACGAAGCGTTACCGTCTCTGTAACACCAGCACGCCCCCGGCAGTACACCAGCCAGTGTGGTGCCCGTCCCGTGCCTGCTCAGAACTGAACTGGGTCGACTGCAGCTCGTCCAAACGACTTCACACTCGACACTGACGTCGATTCATACGTACATACACACATACAGGTGCAGCTCAATCAATTAGAATATCGTGGAAACGTTCTTTTATTTCAGGAATTCTATTCAAAAATGGCATATATTATATTCTATAGATTCACGACACACAAGTGAAATATTTCAAGCCTTAATTTGTTTTCATTTAGATGATTATGGCTTACATGAAAACCCCAAATTCTGCATCTCAGAAAATGTGCATATAGTGAAAAATGTCAATCTTGTCGACTCGCGGTGTCACACTCTAATCAGCTCAGCAACTCCAACGCCCGGAGCACCCATGCAGTCATTCATGCTAAAGGAGGCCCGCCACGTATATTGAGCGCAGACACATGAACATACTTTTCAGAAGGCCGACATTTCTGTATTGACTATCTTTTTTTTGTATTGGTCTTTATTTTCTGAGATACTGAATTTGGGGTTTTCATTAGCTGTAAGCCATAATCATCAAAATTAAAAGAAATAAAGGCTTGAAATATTTCACTCTGTGTGTAATGAATCTATATCATATGAGTTTCATTTTTTTGTAATTGAATTACTGAAATGACTCATGCATACACACATGCATGCACACACACATGCACACATACATACACCTACATGATTACTTGCATGCATACATACATACAGAGACACACACACATAATGCATAATGCAATCATCATTTTTTTTACGATTTGCTCTATTAAAAAAATATCTGACCTAGAATGTGTCTCAAGTACAAAACACACCTATCCACTGGTCAGTCCTTCCGAAAAATGTCTCTAAATCGTTTTATTCTGGTCCACTTTTGCTAAAGTTAAAGTTCAAAGTCCCAATAGGACGTCCTCATAATTCTATAATCAGCGGAGATGTGTTAACACATGTGGAAAGTGTAATAGATGAGACACAATGTGAGGAGTGAGTGTCTATTACATATATGTGTGCGTGTGTTTGTGTGCAGTGCGATACGAGAAGATCAAGTTCTTGGTGATTGCGCTGAAGAACGCCGTGGAGGTGTATGCCTGGGCACCCAAGCCCTACCACAAGTTCATGGCCTTTAAGGTCAGTGCACTGCCCTCTGCTGGTGGACCGTGCTCAGAGCACCGCACGAGGGAATGTTTGTGTTTTTGGTTCTATTCAGGGCATCACTCTCACGGTCCTCCTCTGTGTCCTTGCCTGGTCTGGATCTAGGGCACAGCATAGGTGGACACACGCAGCAGATCTAATAGGGTCACCTCATTTCTCTCTCTCTCTCTCTCTCTCTCTCTCTCTCTCTCTCTCTCTCTCTCTCTCTCTCTCTCTCATTAAATGACACACTCACACACATGCAGGAACTCCCTTAAACACGCACACACCCACCTGCATCCTCCTAGCTGTGTCCCATTTATTCAGCCTCCTCTGTGGCCTGAGCTACTTTCCGTATTGCTGGCCTCTCTCCCGTCCTCTCCAGGGTCTGTAGCTCCTTCTGCTGCTGCATGACGCTCACAGATCCCTTTGAATGCCCCACTCATGTTTGGTTAATTGTCACTATTTTCTATTTGCTGTTGTAACTTATCCCCCTTCTAATTGTGTATTTGTTCTGCTGTGTGTGTGTCTAGTCTTTTGGCTCACTGCCCCAGAGGCCCCTGTCTATTGACCTGACGGTGGAGGACGGTCAAAGGTTGAAGGTCATTTACGGCTCCCTGTCGGGCTTCCACGCCATCGACGTGGACTCTGGAACGCCATACGACCTCTACCTGCCCACGCACGTAAGGACCGCCCGTCTGTCGGATGTTATGTGCACTGCATTCAGAATGTAGGTTGGGCTCCCAACTGGGTTCAGTTTGTTCATTGCCATTACATCGGTGCTCTGTAGCAGTCGACCCCCCGCGCGGCACCCAGGTGGCTTTGGCAAGGCTGCCACAGCAGGTGGTAAAATGTGACTACGTGCTACATGTTTCTTTTCCTGAGTGTGTGTGTGTGGGTGATGGCTGGTTGAACCTGTGTGCCTTGATTGGTCTCATGCACCACAGGTGTGCAGCCTCACCCAACCCCAGTCAGTGTCTAATCAGCCTGACTCGGGCCAGGTGAGGCTTCTTAAACCAGCCACCAACCACACACACACACACACACTCCACATATCGGTTACAATGCAAGCCAGGGCACACCCATAGGCAGTTATGTAGACCGACTGGCTCCAACAGAGTGATTTGAATGGCCCGTTGCTACGTGCTGTCATCGGAACGGTCGTGTGAACCTATCCTGCAGGCTGACTGGCTGTAAGGCTGTAAAATGTCACTTGGAGTGGATGTTTACGCCTAAAAGCTCCTCTCCTCTGCTCAACTTTTAGAAAATGTACATTAATGGACATGGGCCATTTAAAGGACTTGAATTTACATAGTTTGTGCAAGAATTGATTTGTATGTTTTTTGAATATGTATTCATGTAACATTGGTAAATGGGCTAGAGCACAATGGAGATGTGTTCACACATTCAAGCCATTCTCTATTTTTAATTAATTATTTGTTCTTGATCATTCATTCTCATGATCAAAATCCTCAACAATCTTGTTGTAACTAAGATCTGTGTGTCAATGCCCCGTTGGGTCCTTGAATTAGAGGGAATTTGGCCTGGAAGGTCCTTGGAAAGTCAGTGAATTAGATTTTTAGGAAGGAGAAAACCTGAAATGAGTTGGCTTGTTAAACTCTCCAGCTTTGCCTGAATACATGGATAGTGATGGGATGAGTTTATTTGGATGTACAAACATGTTTTTGGCAAGTTGAATAATGACCTTTTTCTTGAAGAAAACAGTAACCACATATATAAGGTTGACACATGTCTCTGTGTCGTGCTTAACATGTATCACTCAAGTGCAACTGTCTGTCAGTAAAGGGCTAGGGAAGCGTTTAGTCGTGGGCGTAAGGAGAACTTGGAAAACAGAACGCGAGACAAAATTAAAACATGAGACAAAATGAAACCAAAGGTCACGCCAATACAAAGAGGACCACCCAAGCTGTCCGTAGAGGTGCAATATCGGTGAGTTCGTCGCCATTAAATACAAGCAGACAAGACTTCTCTCTCGCTCGTTTTCTCTGTCCTTTCTTCAGTGTTACCCCTCCTACACACAGGCACACACACACACACACATACATGCACCCCTCCTACTCAGTCACCCCTGCGCTTCTCTCTCTCTTTTTCTGTTTTCTCTGCCTCCCCCCCGCTGACACCCGTTTAGTTTAGGCTTCAATCTCTCTCTCTCTCTCTCTCTCTCTCTCTCTCTCTCTCTCTCCCCCTCCAGTGTTGGTTATGTGGGCAGCTGAAGCTCACAGCTGCCTGGCAGAGCTGACACACTCCTCCGATGCGCTGCATGTTTTATCGATATCTTTCGTTTCACTCACAGTCACATGTGCTGCTCTGTCTGAGGCATGTGCTGAGCAACACCTGAACAACAGAACAGTCGTACAGAGGTATTCAGCCTGTGTCAAATGACCCAATGAGTCGTGTATGTTAGTGGAGAATGACAATGAACCACTACCCTGTTTTAGTTTGATGGCGGGGGAGGGGGTGGGAGAGATCGGAAGAGGGGAATGTAAAAAGAAGAAAAAAGTCTATAAATAACATCTTCCTGTCCTCCTTAATTTGCGTTTGCGCATGTGTGTGTGTGTGTGTGTTCTCTTGGCTGCTGGCATATGAGGGGAGGGCTTTCTGCTGCCTTACATCACCGCTGCTCTCAGCCCTCGCCGTCCGCTCTGATCTCACACACACACACACTCTCTCTGGCGCTGGCTCACTGGTCCATCTGGGAAACACATTTCACTCACACATCTCACACAAGCTTTGGTTTATTCATTTGGATTATTGCCACCACTTTGAGCTGCTGCATTTTTCCTCTTCATTTTTCTCCTTGCTCATTGCACCTGAACTCATACCTGAACTAACTTTTCTCTCTCTCTCTCTCTCTCTATCCCTCGCTCCTGCTCTCTCTCTCTCTATATATATATAAATATATATTTATATATTGAGATATATTTGGGTTTTTCTTCTTCTCTGAGAGATACGCCTCCGCTTGCGAACACAACATCTCTGCAGCGTCGGCACGGTACATGCGCAGCACGCTCACTGTGGGACACCTGTAGGACGGCCATGTTGATACCACGGCAACGGATTAAAATTGCGCTGCGTCTGTGGATGCCCGTGCTGATGCTCAGGATTGTGGTGGCTCACATACGGGTAAAGTATGCGGGATTCAAACATGCGTGATAGGCACGCACACACACACACACACACACACACACACACACACGCAGACTGAACTCCAGCTGTATTTACATGCAGAAGGCATGGTATGGTTGCCAACTAAGTGTTTCTGGACTAATATACTTCCTGGCAGTAAGCTATTTTCTTGATGGACAGGTCGATTGTTCGGTTACCTATGAAACTATTCTGTTCTCTGATTATGGAAAAGAAATGGATGAATGGGCTTAGTTGTGTTTTTAGCAATAAAGGTTTGTTTGAATGACTCTAGAGCTGGCCCGACGCGGGATTCAGGCTTGCGTGTGGTGTTTGTCCTCTTCCCTGTGAGCTGCTAATACCTCTAACCTGAAGGACATTGTTGATAATGATGGTCAACTCACCCAGGAATCAGTTATTGACTCTATGTCTTTGTACACAGGTAGGTGTGTAACTTCAACCCACACAATGTAACTCTTCTACTGCAGCTTTTTACGCCATAACAAAATATCTGAACGAGAAAGTTTATGGTGATCCAATTTTGCCCCTCCCTCCACCCCCGCTGTGGGCAAATGTGCGTGTATACTGGTGCACTGGCAGACCTGAGCCCATTGTTAATGTAATGAACTATGCCTGCATTGTTCCTGCTGTGAAAATGCTCTATTGGAAAAGGTAGAGTGCAGAGTGCAGGTCTTATCTGTACCATTTTGTCAGTGTAATGGAGACAGTGTCCAAGCATTACACAATACTGGGCATCATGTGGGGTGAGTAATGTGTGTGTGTGTGTGTGTTTTCAGATCCAGGGCTCCATCTGTCCCCACGCCATCATCATCCTGCCCAACAGCGCGGGCACAGAGGTGCTGGTATGCTACGAGGACGAGGGCGTCTTTATCGACACCTACGGCCGCATCACCAAGGACACAGTGCTGCAGTGGGGAGAGATGCCCGCCTCCGTTGGTAAGGTCTGCCCCCAACACAGCGGGACAACCCACTCAGTCCACCTAGATGTACGCTAATTAGATCAGACAACCAGCCTACCCAGTGAACTGTATCAACCGGTAGTCTCATCTATTCATCATATGTCTAGGTGGACACTCCCACAATTTTGGCCATGTGACCATTTTGAAACGGCTTGTAATGTCTAATCATGATCACCTGGTTGCTCTCTCGCTCTCTCTCCAGCCTACCTGCAGTCCAACCAGGTGATGGGCTGGGGTGAGAAGGCCATTGAGCTGCGGTCGGCCAACACAGGGAACCTGGAGGGGGTGTTCATGCACAAAAAGGCTCAGAAGCTCAAGTTCCTGTGTGAGAGGAACGACAAGGTAAGCCTCCTCTAACTTATGCACACGCTCGTCCCTCTGACAGCAGACCTGCTCCAATCTGAGCCAACGCAGCATTTCATTTGCGATTGCTTCAAATTTGTTACAACCAATTGTGTTTCTGGGGGTGGAACCACAACAAACGTGATATGGCTGACCATCGATTGTAAGGGAGTAGAAAACCTCAAAAAGGTTATATCACTGTTGATTATGCTGCCATGTCTTTCTCAAAACAAATGAAATTAGCAAAAACTTAGCTGTGAAAGCAGACTAAACTCTCTCTTTGGGAGAGTTAATGGGTCCTGTTGGCATAAGCAGCGATGCCAAGGTGATGTGCAACGTTTGAAAGACTTCTACAGCTTCTACAGCTTCTACAGCGCTATCCCTGTAAAACTGCCTCAGCCAATATTGGAGGTCTAACTAATACATTTGATAACATTGTTTTCTGAAACCTCCATCTTGCCCCTCAAATTAGTTTCTCTCTGAGTGTGGATGAATATCTTGGTAACAAAACACCCCTCGTACTTGCTCTGTGTAGAAGCCCCCCAGTAGCTTTGTCTAACTTATGGATCCGAGATTATGGATACACAGGACAGATTCACTTGGTGAATTTGTCCTGTGTATCCTGGTTTACTGGTGCTCTTGTGACTCTATGAGCATGACATCCTGTTCATATGGAACTTGTTTCCCCAGGTCTTCTTTGCCTCAGTTCAGTCAGGAGGCAGCAGTCAGATTTACTTCATGACCCTCGGACAGAACTCCCTGTTCAGTTGGTGACCCCTGGATTGGCGAATCCAGGATCAGCCGGCGATGCCTGGATACGCTTTGCCAGGAAGGCTTGGTAACGACTGGGTCTGACAGTGAAGGATTGGTTTGAGATGCTTGGATCTGCCGCCTCCAGAATCGTTTGGCGATGTCTGGATCTGCTGCTCCAGAATCGTTTGGCCATGTCCCCGTCTATTCGGCCTGGTTGAACAGATCAATACATCAACCGTCTGCAACCTTTTTTTCCTGGATTAAGTATTTTGTTCACCCCTGAAGTAGCAGTCTATCTCTACCACACATCACCCACAACTCCATCCTGGACTGATGGAGCCCACTGAGTCTCTGTTCTGTCAGCTAATGATGCCTGGATCTGCCTGGATCTCATTGTATGCTATTGCTGCGTATACATTTAAATATCTTGGACGCTACAACACCAACACCTATAAAGAGAGGACTAGCACGCCATGCCTGGGAATTTACCATGCAAAAAGAAATTGGGACTTCCATACAAGCAAAGTATACTGGATTATACTATGTTTTGAATCAGATTGTCATTCATCCTGATCCTACTCATCCGGTGTCTTGTGTCATACAATTCAACCCTTTCAAGTTACATCTTTGTGGCTGTTTGTTTTGCCAGTGCGATGGGAACGATGGTGTTGTTTTAGCAAATGTAGCTTTGATCATCTAAAACAATCTGGATAACCATCTCCGCCACAGATGCTGCTCTGTTCCCTGTTAACATATATACGATGCCCTCAAATAAAACTATGTCCCTTTCACTTCGTATCATGGCTAAGAATAGCATTCCATCATTGTTTAAACCTAGGTCAAAATATGACTCCATAATTGTTTAAATCTGGATCAAGCCCTGACCAAACATTCCCTTGTCATGCAACATTGTATTGGGCAGATCGTTGTGTTCTTATCTGCTAAGAAATCTATCTGTTCTTTTTATCTGTTAACATCTAGGTACATTATAAACCATTCTCCCTATGCAGATTAATCAATAGTTTTTACGCTAATTCATCTACCCTTGACTGAATGAATATCGAGCAGGGGACCAAACGGGAGTTGAAGCATAACATATATCTGGTTGCATCACTGTATGTACATTATGAAAAGGAAGCTTGCAGTCTGTAAATGCATATTATTCTAAGAACATTTATAATGATGGCTACATGTGTCTGTTACTAACGCAAAGATGTATTACAGATAAATCCTAATAAGTTAACCTGTATATATAGGTTAATTGTATTTGGAGTAATGGATGACCAAGCTACTACTTGCTGTATTGAACAGCAATATCCTAGTAATTCAAATGTATAAAATATCTGAAACAGACAATTTTCAAGGAATGATCACTGCAAGTACCTGCTTTGTTGCTTGTAGAAAGGTTACTTCTCTATTCTTACCTCCCAGTGTTAAAAAAGTGAATTTGTTTGCTAGCCTTACCATTTAGTATGACCGGTTATGTTCAGTGATTCTCATTCAATAGCAAAATAGCTTAATATAAAACATTCTTCACCTCCCACATACCGTCCCAAGTTATTTGATGGTCAACACATAGTTTTTGTCACTTTCATTTATTTAGTTTAACATGTTTTAGCATGCTGACGCCAATCGTATTTTTGTATTTGGTCAGTCAACAACAAAGCATCGGTTACCTAAAGTGTTTACGTTTGAAATCTGAACCAGATTGAAGCATATTTTACTGTTCTAGTGACGACTACAAGCCCATTTTGGCCCAGCGTGGATGGCTGCATGCTAGTCTGCCGCTCTTTGTCTTATTATGAGCCAGCTATAAAAATTCCTTCCCCAAAGTCGATTTCACACAAATTGTGTCGATGGCAACCAAATAATTGTAATAATTCTATCCATTACATCTACATATTTCCAATATGAACACACTTCTGAACACACACATTTTCCCAAGTCTGAAACACACAAGTACTTAAACATACTTAAACAGCGGATTGTGTCTTAGCATTACCTCTTGTATAAGAGAATATAGCCAGGCCCTTTGCACGAAGGCTACATTATACATACTGTTCTGTAAAGTAGCCAACCTTCTGATTGTCTTTTAATGTTGTCAATTTTAATTTTAAAGGGTCGTGGTGGATGGACAATAGATCTACAGTCAAAATGATCACCGTAGATCAAATACAGTGAACATTGATGTGTCGATTATCTCAAGTCTGCTTGAGTTTGATTACATAATAAATCCCATTCTATTTTACAATATTTACCCTGGGGTTATTGAACTAAAATCACATTTTCTAGAATCAACCTCAATTAAATAAATGTATTTATTTGTTTTTGCTCACCTTACAGAGTTAATGGTATACTATAAATGTGACAAATGAGCCATTACAAATGACTATGGCTTGTATTTTGGTATGTCAGGTTAGTGGGCTAATTTTAAAATAGGATATATGCTACAAATTCCTTGATTGGCAACAAAATAATGTTGACCTATAATGTGATATTTATTATACTGGTATATATTTATTATACTGGTTCTGAATGCATGGTTCTGTAAGGCCATGCAGGTTCTATGATTAATATATATATATATATATGCATAACATTTGGACAGGACACTCTGTCACAAGATGAATTACTTGCATCTGCTGTGCAAACTCCATTGCTTTTCTTCATTGGTTCACTTTTTTTTCCATAACCAAGCAGCTTAAAAAGCTGTTAACTGTATTCTTACTGATTGATGGTCAAGATTAATGCAGCTGGGTCTGTGACAGTATATAGAATTGATTTGTGTTTGTACATCTTTAATCTTGATTTATTATCAAAATACCCTCTCTGTCATCCATACCTGAGGGGAGGATCTCATCAATGTGACATTGATATGTTTTAATGATGTAATCAATTCTGTTTTCAGTCTGTTGCAGCAAAAGTCATAAATGATCAATTGCAAATCTTCTAATTGTTGATCTTTGGCAATGGGCTATATGACTGGATATCAGTAATTGTGTCAAGGGAAATAATTGGTCCTCGTCTTTCAAGGGTTTTATTGATCCATCTGCAGGCCATTCGGTTCCTGGAAGTAATCAGTCAAACACGGCAATCACAGCTACCTTTAGCGTCAGAGAATGTCATTCAAATGAATATACAGTTGCAAGACAAAGTATGGGAACACTTTGGAATTACCTGGATTTCTGCATAAATTGGTCATAAAATGTGTTCTGATCTTCATCGAAGTCACAACAGTAGACAAACAGTCTGCTTAAAATAATACTACACAAACAATGATATGTTTTCATGTTTTTATTGAACACACCATGTAAACATTCACAGTGGAGGGTGGAAAAAGAATGTGGACCCTTGGATTGAATAACTGGTTGACCCTCCTTTGGCAGCAATAACCTCAACCAAACGTTTCCTCTGGTTGCAGATCAGATTTGCACAACGGTCAGGAGGGATTTTGGACCATTCCTCTTTACAAAACTGTTTCAGTTCAGCAATATTCATGGGATGTCTGTTGTGAATCGCTCTCTTGAGGTCATGGCACAGCATCTCAATCGGGTTGAGGTCAGGACTTTGACTGGGCCACTCCAGAAGGCATATTTTCTTCTGTTGAGGCCATTCTGTTGTTGATTTACTTCTGTGCTTGGGTCGTTGAGATGGCCTTAAGTTCTCCTGCAAAATGTCTTGATAAACTTCATTTTTCCATCGATGATTGCAATCTGTCCAGGCCCTGAGGCAGCAAAGCAGCTCCAAACCATGACACCCTCTCCACCATACTTCACAGTTGGGATGAGGTTTTGGTGATGCTGTGCCTTTTTTTCTCTCTACACATAGTGTTGTGTGTTCCTTTCAAACAACTCAACAGAATATTTTGCCAGTAGTGCTGTGGAACATCCAGGTGCTGGTTTGTAAACTTCAAAGTCTTTTTTGGACGGCAGTGGCTTCCTCCGTGGTGTCCTTCCATGAACTACATTCTTGTTTAGTGTTTTACGTATTGTAGATTCATCAACAGAAGTCTTTAGCTGACACAAGCTAGCACACACTGGGATTCTTCTTCACCTCATTGAGCATTCTGTGCTGTGCTCTTGCAGTCATCATTACAGGACGGCCACTCCGAGGGAGAGTAGCAACAGTGCAGATCTTTCTCCATTTATAGACAATTTGTCTTACCGTGGACTGATGAACATCAAGGCTTTTAGAGATACTTTTGTAACCCTTTCCAGCTTTATGCAAGTCAACAATTCTTAATGGTAGGTCTTCTGAGAGCTCTTTTGTGTGAGGCATGGTTCACATCAGGCAATGCTTCTTGAGAATAGCAAACTCAAAACTGGTGTGCAGTTTTTGTAGGGCAGGGCAGCTTTAACCAACGCCTCCAATCTTGTCTCATTGATTGGACTCCAGGTTGGCTGACTCCTGACTCCAATTACCTCTTTTCCACCCTCCACTGTGAATGTTTACATGGTGTGTTAAATAAAAACTTGAAAACATATCATTGTTTGTGTAGTATTAGTTTAAGCAGACTGTGTTTGTCTATTGTTATGACTTAGATCAGAACACATTTTATGACCAATTTATGCAGAAATCCAGGTAATTCCAAAGGGTTCACATCATTTTTTTGCAACTGTATACAAAGCCCAGCCACAACAGC
The DNA here is from genome assembly GCA_900312585.1 of Malacocephalus occidentalis. NCBI lineage: Eukaryota > Metazoa > Chordata > Actinopteri > Gadiformes > Macrouridae > Malacocephalus > Malacocephalus occidentalis. Next base: position 12,928 of record OMOU01092445.1, read on the forward strand.
GTGTTCGGTGTACTGCGGCCTACTTCTGTTCTGTGATTGGTTCAAGTGGTGCAGAGGCGATGTCACTCATCAGGGCAGGTGTTCTGTGTTGATATTGTATTATTTTTGTCTAGATTTTGCCATTCCACTGTCATTTACACAACTCTAGTGGCCAGTGCAGTGGGCTTAAGAAAGTGCTTAACCGCTATAATCCAGTTCAGTAAAGCATTCCATTAGATGATGCAGAGTGAGAGAGAAAATGTGTGTGGAGAGACTTTTTATTTCCGCCTCCACAAGGTAAACTCTGGTTGATGATGGGTTCCATTTCAGGCTCACGGTGACTCACTTCTCCCTCGCCCGCTCTCTCGCCCTCTCTCTCTCTCTGTCTTTAATGCTTGCATCTTCTGCCTGTCTTTCTATCTCCATCTAGTGTTTCTCTCCCCCTCCCCTCTTCCTCCCCCCGCAAACCAAAACCCTGTGTTCTTCCAAGACACATTACCTATATCCACATTCTGTGATATATATACCCCTGTATATCAGAAGAGGCTCATACATAAAGGACAGGGAGGATGGTCCTCTCCAATAATTTAAACAAAAAAGAAAAAATTATATAAAATCATCGCCTTCAAATCCTTTTCGAAGCGTCTAGGATGCATACCACCCTATTGCCAATGGCAAAGTCTCAACAGCGCCCTCTGCTGCAATTAAAAATGTATGGAGTATGTGCTAAGATGTAAAAGGCGGGCAGTAGGGACTACGAGCAAATCTGTCCTCTGTAAAGCTCCATAGACTTCCATTGAAATGTATTTTTGTATCCTCCATGTTAAATTTGACTGCTAGGGGGGGCGTCCTCCCTAATCCCAATATGCCAATCATTGATCTGAATACAATATAATGTCACACTGTACATCCAATTTAAAAAAAGAAGGGGAGGGGTGTGGGACAGAGTAGAGTAGGAGATGTCCATGAGACATTGAGAGAGAGAGAGAGAGAGAGAGTAAGCTTTTAATAAAGCATAAAACAGTTGTTGAATGTAGTTTTTACAAATTGAGGATTGTAGGTCATAGATTTGTTTTGTATTAGCTGGCGTTAGCTGAAAGTGTTAACAATCGGCAGAATTGTGAAGACTTAGCCAATACAAGAACATTATAACATACTTAGGATGAAACAGGTGTAAACAAAGATGGATTATGAGAGAGACTCTGGCAATGGCAATTTTTGCAAACGTGTAAGGTAAAAAAAACATTGTATTTTAATCCTAAGAACTTACTAAGAACTGTTAAGTCACATTAAGAAATAGCCTATAAGAATGTCAATTGTTTGCTAATACTTTTTTACAGGTAGCTGTCAACAGGGGACTCCTTCAGGACAATTGCATTCAGTTACAGAGTGGTTCTGCACTGTTGCCAAAACTGTGTGCAGTGTGTGTAGCAATCTGGAACAGTCTAGTGGATGAATACATGCCCATCCCTGGAGCTGAATCCTGGAGAAGAATAGCGGAGGACTTCCAGAGGCGGTGGGCATTCCCAAACTGCATAGGTGCAATGAATGGCAAATATGTGATGATCCAGGCCCCTCCCTCCAGTGGAAGCCAGTATTGGAATTACAAAGACAGTTTTTCCATTGTGCTCTTGGCTATAGTGGGTGCTTACTACAGATTTTCAGAATTTTCTGTGGGTGCCTATGGTTCCACTACATTTACATTTGGGGAATAAACATCATGAGGCCCTAGCCTGGACAACATCTGCCTGAGGAGAAAAGGGTCTTTAATAATTAGCCGTTTCATGCCAGACGTATGGTGGAATTGACTTTTGGCATATTGACAAACCAATAGAGGCTGTACAGGAGGTTTCTGGGAGTGACACCTGTGGTAGCAGGGTGTCGTAAAAGTCACCTGTATGCACCATTTTCTCCGCTGGGATTGTGAAGATTCTTGATGTTCCCAACACACCATCTGCATCAGCGGCACCACAGGGTGCCATGCAGAGGATCCTCAGGGTTGGCAGCAACCACGCCTCCAGAGAAGCAGCAGCTCTCAGGAATATCTTGACCAGCTCCTTCCCCTCTTCAGAGTGCCATGGCAGGACAAAGTCCTATGAACATCACTCAAAAGAAAACAGAAAGAAACAAAAGGAAAAACAACAAAAGAAAAATAATGTATTAATAGTCTTTAATAAATCTCGGGGACTTTGTTGACTTAATGAATGGCCTCCTCAGATGTTTTCCTGAAGATGGCACCCCACTTGTCATTCTGACTGACCTCATCATCCAGCCAGAGAAGCTACAATCACCTGAACTCATTACCTCTTTTTTGCCACATTCGGCCTGGCCCTCACCCCTTCTCCCTCCACCCACAGAGGTGTGAACCAACTCAACCATGTCTTCACAAAGTCCTGCACTTTCTGTTACCCCCCTCCCTGTTTCTGACCACCATTTTGTTGCTTTCTTCCACCTTCCCCCCACTACTCCTAACATCATCACCTGTTCTCTCCACAACAGTCCTCTCCTCACTCCTTTTGACACAGAGGAGCAGCGGCTCTACTCCAAGCTCCTTCCAAAAAGCTCCTCACCCTATCTCTAAGGCTGAGCCCATCCACCCTGCGGAGGAAACTCATTTTGGCCGTTTGTGTCCGCAATATCGTTCTTTTGATCACAACCCAAAGTTTGGAACTATACAAACTTTGGAACCATACAAACTTTGGAACATAGATTAACTGGTAAATCGAGAGCTTCGCGTTTCGGCTCAGCTCCCTTTTCACCACAACAAACCGGTACAGCACCTGCATTACTGCAGAAACAACACCAAACGCCTCCCTGAACTCCTCCCACACCCTGGTTTTGCTTCGGCGATCAGCAGCCTTCTGCCCAAAATGTCTCCGGCTTCAGCCTGAGGACATCTTTCACCACTGGTGTCCACCAGCACGTTGCCGCCAAGACAGCTTTCTGACCAAAGCTCCTAGCAGCTGCCCCTACAATGGAGGATTTGGACATGGCCCACTCGAATTCCATGTCTCCAACCTCTCCTGGGAGGTTCCCGGTTCAACCTCACTAAACGTTTGAGTTTATCAGGTCTGTCCGGCAGGCTCCCCTGCCATCTGATCCAACTCACCATCAGGTGGTGGTCAGTTGACAGCTCTGCACCTCTTCCCGCAAGTGTCCAAAACATGCAGCTGCAGATCTGCTGATACGACTACAGTCAACCATCAATCTTTGGCCTAAGGTGTTCCAGTACCAGGCACCCTAACTCCAAAATGGTGTTCGTTATGGCCAGTCCATGACTAGCACAGAAGTCCAACAACAAACCACCACTCTGGTTCAGATCGGGCAGGCCATTCATCCCAATCACCTCCCTCCAGGTTTGTCCATTCTTGCCCAAGTCCCCCAGTAGAACTATGGAGTCCCCAGATGGAACCCGTTCCAGGATGCCATCTCTCTCTCTCTCTCTCTCTCTCTCTCTCTCCTCTCTGACGTACCCATATATCTTTTTTTATCTCTCTCTCTCTCTCTCCCTCTCCTCTGTCTATATAGATCTTTTTTTATCTCTCTCCCTCTGTCTCCCAGGTGTCGTGTGTCCTCTGAAGACTGGCTGGCACCAGCACCTCCTCATCTGCTCCTCTCACACTCCCTCACTTAGCGATGTGAGGTCACCCACCTCCAAGTTCCACCTCAGCTCAAGTTTAATGAGCTATTGATCACGGTTATTACTGCACGGCAGAAGCACTCCAAACGGAACCAACGTTTGTTGCCATCAGAACATGTCTTCAAACAAGACTAAAAGATAAATGTTAGGGCCCTCTCACACCTGAGCTGTTTGGTCCATTTTAATCGGAACTCTGGAGAGTTTCCCCAATAGTACGGTTCGTTTGGGGTGGTGTGAACGCTCATTCAAACTCTGATGCGGATCAACCAAACTAACTCTGGTCCACTTGAAAACGGGGGTCTCGGTCCGTTTCCAAGTGAACTACGGTTCCTTCGATTTAGGCGTGAACGCAATCCCAACCACCTACAGGAAGTGAACCAAAAAAGAGTACATTATGGATGGTCCCTCTGCAATCCGCTGTGTGTGATCGTCTTTCTATCTGTGTGTGTCTGTACTGCTAAGCAGAGTCCTGCATGGGGTGATCCCACCAGGGTCGGGTCACGTTATATACTATATACTGTATACTTATATATTTATGTGTCATGGGGCGGATGACCATTAATTGATATACGTTAGATTAGCTGTCTACAATCAATTTTATCCAATGGAATGGACGGCTTCATTAGGCTACAATATATTATTTATATATATTATTGATTAAACATAACCGAATGATTTAAACCACCGGGTGCTGTTCGCATGCCGTGGGGGGGATGAGCGACCCTCTCGGTTTGGTTCACAAAGTCCAGTGTGAATGCTAACCGCACCAAATGAAACTGCAACAAAGTATCAAATTCACCCCTGAATAGGACCGAGTCTACCGAACTATAGGTGTGAAAGGGCCCTTAAAGAGCTTCCAAGCCCAGTGTGAAGAGTAAGAACAGAGATGCCCTCATCGTAGGAGTGCAATAGATGCAGGCCAATGCTAAATCATTAAGAAGTCAGATGTTTAAAATGCAGAGGGAGAGTTTAGAAGCCACTGTCTGTCTGTTCTGTCTGACGCTGTAAGAAATAAACCATTGCCATTGGTATTGTTGTACACAGTGAGCGTTTTGATCTGGTATGAACATACGTTGTCATGTTGCATTCAGTGTGTGTCCCACAACTCCTTGTCCCCCCGGGGTTCCTCCCCTTCAAATCCCCCCTCCCCCTCTCAGATTGCCTCCTAACCCCATTCCACCTCCATAACACACACACACACACATTGCTCTGTGAGTGTGGTCCAGTAAGTGTGTATGGGTGTGTGTGAGCTCCACTGGGAGAGAGAGAGAGCACTTTGAGGGCGCGCGCAGCAGTTGTAACGGTTGCATACGTTACTGAGCCTCCTTCTTCTCTTCCTGTACGGAGCCTTCTCGATACTCGACCTGTTGGATTAGTTATAACAGCCGTTGTTATAGCAACATGTCTTTCCCCTGCTAACTATAAAAAAAGAGGCCCAGCCGGGGGGTGGGCAGTGTCTCACTAATAGGTCCAGATCAGGTAAGGACACTCATGCATGGGCACCTGCATTGAATCCACAGCCACCATGTGCTGGCTGTGTGGCTGCATGCATGCAGAGAGAGCATGATGAGCTGACAACTTCGCCGCCCAGCAAAAAAAGTACAATCACGGTACAGGTGTATGCTTGGTGTGGCGGAGGACAGCGGACCCTTGAAGTGTGAAGTAACACATGTTACTTTTTGCAAATCAAACAGTGGACTGTAAGGATCAGGAGCAGTGTTGTCGCCGATCCTAGATACCCCGTCCCTTTGAGTACAGTTAGTAGGTTTGAAATGTTAAAAAAAAGCAAGCCATGACAGAGAGTTGGACGACATGCATTGCGTAGTGACAATAAAAACCCTATGTTGATGTTGTTGTTGTTATTTAATTGGCCCCTGCTGGTTGGATCCCAGGGCTATTAGGGAGACCACGCTGGTGCTGAGAGGCAGCAGGACAGCTGCGATGGTCCGTCTAAAGCACGTCTTTAGGGGGAAGCTAAATTTATATGCTGTGTCTATGTGTTACGCTCCCTGCACTCTATGCACCCTCTATTGCTGTGTGCGTGTGTCGTTGTGTGTGCACAGAAGTGTTGCACAACTGTTTTGGTTTTCAAGTGTGTCATTAATAGTCTCTGGATGAGGCAATACTTGATTACTGGCCGTTCAGTAGTCTGTGTGTGTGTGTGTGTGTGTGTGTGTGTATGGGGGGGGGGCTGCCTGGCATGCCTTTATGAAGCCCCATTCAGATGGTGCACTATGGTTGGCTGACAGAGATCAGGTGACCTGTTCCCCATTTCTAAATCGGTCCCCAAACTGCAGGGCAACACGAAGACCCGGGAGAATTCCTGAAATTGGTAACAGTGTGTGTATGTGTGTGTGTATGTCTGTGTGTGTGTGTGTGTGTGTGTACGTAAACTAGTGTGTCTGTAAAACTGTGAAACTAAGTGCAATTTAGCCACCCATTTTTGTCATTATTATAAACAAAACTTGCAAAACTGTTTAATTAACAGATTAATTAACGAAATTAATTAATGAAATTAATTCTGAAAAGTAAACATGTTTGCATCTTAAAGCATCAATGAAAAATAATACCATATTAAAGGTCCTGTAAGATTTAAGAGCAAATATGTGAGTGTAATTTATTAGAAACAGCATTGACACAGTCAGCTAGTTAGTGGAATCCTGTGTTGAGTTGACTGCATCTGACTCTATCTCTTTCCTGATTGGTTTGCAGACATAGATTCCATCTTGTCTGACTGTTTTAGATGTTTTTGTTTCAAAATCTTGCCCTCTTCTACCCTTTTCTCTGGAAGTGGGTGTGTCCACCCAGAAGTACGATGACTAGATCCATCTACCAGCCTACCCAGTGGACAGTACCCACTGGGCTTGTACTGGGTGGACACTCCCACTTGTGATGTCACTAGAGGGTAGTCACATGACAATTATGAGCTTGAAATAGCTAATCACACTCACATCTGGTGGAAAATATAGGCCCTTTTAACATTGGCATGGCAAACACTGGCTATAACGGATCATAAATGATAGCCGACTTAGTCCCTACTTTAGCCCCCTTAGTCTCTTTTTATACAAACTGCCTAATGAATGGTGAATAATACTGACAGATGTTGACTGGGTAAAATCAATTTGAACAAAAGTTCAAATTGAGGTTGCAAACATTTTCAGCCCTAGAAATGATCACCGGGGTCACCGGCCAAAAAAGTTTGCGAAACTAGATTAGTTATGTGTTATAAATCTAAGCTATGTTGGCTATGAGCAAACTTTTATGCGTTCAGCGACACAATTCTCTCTGCCCCTCACTGGCTTTGTGTAATCTGTCCCACTGTGGAGGGGTCATGTGATTGATGCATGCTTCCTCCATACGAGAAGGTCCAGCAGTCTGTCTAAATGTGTCCGCTGGGCCGGGGAGGTGTTGTCCGGAGGCCTGGGGTTACACACCGGTTGGCTTAGCTCAAACCACACAGGGGAGAGTATTGGCTGGGATTATGGAATGATATACATTGTGTGGATATTAATTATGATTCATGGAATCGACACCCTTTTCACCTAGATTTGTAGATGTTTGGGCGATTCATATCCGGTTGTCCAAAAGCTATATTAATGCCAGGTGTAAAGGTCTGTATGTATTTGTCAAATTATATATCCTGCCTCATCGAATCCCTGGAGATCGCTTCAGACCACAAATCCTGCCGCCGCACTTCCTGGTTTCCGTCTGCCCATCCCTGTGTCTGTTTGGCATTCCCCGTCTACAACATCGATTCCTGGCCTACTGATCATCCGCCTGTCCCTGATAATCTGTCTGCCTACTCCTTGATGGTACCTCTGCCCAGCTGATTGCCCACCCGGTTCTGGACCCGCTACTACAACGACAACATCTTCTGCCTCTCCTCTACCGCTGCTCCCCATATGGAGGATTGTGTGTGTGAGTTCTCCCACCCTGCCACACTCACCTGCCCTCCTTTCCGTCATCTCATGTTCAAGACTCATGGATTACCCCAAGCCCGTGTCCCTGTATCCCTTGCCATTGGACTATACACATCTGTTGCCGAGATTCCAAGTGACAGAGAACTGGCGGTCATCCAGCATTCATAGAACCTGTAGCTACATACAATCCTCTCATTCTCCCTGGCCGCCAGAGGCAATGCGTAATATTGGTTGTCTATTATCAACATAGTTATGAGGAATACAGCACCCACCTTACCAGTGACAGCCTGAGGATTCATGAAAGACAGCTGCCACTACTGCATGGGGTACAGCGACGTTGAGTCTGTAAAAACAGGCAAAGGTGCACAGTGAAGAACTAGGTGGCCGCAGCACAAATCTCACTTAGAGGCCACTGTCGTGCTGCCCAGGAAGCTTTGACACTGAGAGGCAAAGGTCATCCTCTTGACCTGTATGCCTCCTCAATTAACAATCCATCTGGAAAGTCTCTGTTTGGACAGAGCGTGTCCTTTCCTATGGTCCCAATGGCAGACAAACAGGGTATCAGAGTGATGAAAGCAAGCAGTTGCCTGTATATAAAGCTTAGATGCCCTCACTCCACTGAAGTAGTTTCCTCCATGCCAACTGAGTTCCAGCACATGTCACTCACTGACAAGGTGTAAAGCTCACTCACATGCTTCGATGATGCCATTACTAGAAGAAAAACAACTTTTTCTGAACGCCACGTTAGCCCAGACTGCTCGAGAGGCTCTAAGGGGGGGAGAAATTCTGCCACCATATTCTGTGACCCTGGTAAGTACAGAGCAAGGGAAAGTCCAATCAAGGACTCTTAGTGACTGGGTTGACTTGGCACCCCCTTGGCGATTCACATGGTCGAAAGCCGACTTGAAGATATTGGCAGGAATTTCTGGAGTGCCGAATATACAGCACGAAGCTCAAGCACATTTATGCACTCCACACTCTCTTGTGCTCTCCAAAGCCCCCTCACTGCTCTGCACTGCCATACGGCACCCCATCCGGAAGGTGAGGCAATGGTCACTACCATCTCGTGGCTGAGGGGATCGAAACCAAGGAGATGCCCCTGGCCAGATATGCCCCATCTGTCTACGGCCGCAATGCCTGGAGGCATTAGCTGGACACCCTGACCTCCTTTGATCTGTGCAAACTTGGATCTAAATGGAGGCCATTGGTCCAAACTTGGAGCGGCCACAAGTAAAAGAGGCCCAATGGCACTACTGATGTCACCATACCCAATGACCTGAGAACAAGGCTGTACTTCAACCTGCTGTGCTTCCGAAAACGGAGGAGACACTGGATTTTGGCCTCTATCCACCGTGGAGTTGGAGAAACAAGCATTTGGCGGGAGTCCAGGGTTAGCCCAAAGAACAATAACGTTTGACTGGGTATGAGACAACTTTTGGCATGATTTTCAGTGAGCCCCAACAATGTCACATGACCTAAAAGGGCCGCGGTGTCCCTCTCTGCCCGTTCCTGGGTCGGGGCACAGATCAGCCAATCGTCTAAATATGGGTGGATGTGCATACCATTGGCTTCATTGATGCCAGCGCTTCCCGCATGCACCTTGCGAAGACCCATGGGGCTTGGGAAAGACCAAATGGGAGCTCCTTGAACTAATAGGTCTGCCCTTCGAATGGGAGGTGCAGGTACTGCCTGTGATGTAATGCTTTTGGAATGTGAATATATGCATCCTTTTAATCAATGGATGTGAACTAACTTTGCCCTGTCACGGCCTGGAGCATATCTGCCATACTTAGCATGTGGAAGGGCAACACTTCAGGAATTTGTTCAGCCCTTGTAAGTATAGTATAGGGCAAAACCCACCCTTTTTTCAAAATTAAAAAATACACTGAGTAGAACCCAACTTGCTGTGTCTGAAGATCTACGCCTTCATTGACGTCCTTCTCCAGGAGGGTGTATATTTCCTAGCTGAGCGGGTGGAACTCAAACAGTGTGATCCCACTGAAAACTGAGGGCCGGCATCGGAAGATTGTAACCTCGGGAAAGCGTAGCCACCACCCAAGGGTCTGTAGTGTAGCTCTCCTAGTAGCTGAGGTGCTGCTGGGAGAAGCATTCGACAGCCGGCCCCAGACCTGACGGCCTGCCCCCCTAGTCCTTTGGACCCCTGGTGGAGTGATACCAGGAACCCCCCGACCCCTCTGCATCTCCGAGGCAATGGCTATGTGGGGGCCTGACAGCGGTGATTAGGTGGCTCGGATTGCGAGGCCCTTGGTTAGCCACCAGGTTCAGCTGGCAGCTGAGGGCGTGGGGTGACATAACTTTGTGGGGGCACTGTCTCAGAAGATGTGTACGTTCCCGAAGGCAAGCAAACTGCTGCCGAGTCTGGATCGCCTGGATTCCCCGCTCCAAGGCCTGCTGCACTGCTGAGCTAAACAGCTCCCTCTACAGGGAGAATGAGGAGGACCCTTGTGAAGACCCCTGGAAAATGAGCCAGCAATTCCTGGTGGCAAGTCAGGGTAAGTGTTGCCTGCCAAGCTCCCTGGTCATAAGGGTGAACGCCTGCAGAGATGCATCACTCAGGCTCTGGATGTAAGCATCCATGCTGGGACTGGGACAGGGCGAATATTAGGTGGGAAAGAGAGTTCCGCATATGGCCCATGCAGGCTGTAGTATCGTAACTCTTCACTCGAAGGTCATCTGTGATGCCACACTATGGCCTGGGACAGCGAGCAACAGGTCTCAAGATCTCATCAGGTGACACACGGAAATAGATGGTTTGACAGCTGGCATGCAGTCCAGTCCTTAACTGTTGGCATTCTGCATGGAAGCAACGGCCCTGCCGTCACTGGTGTGGTGAGAATAAGATTTGAGATCTGGCTAGCATTTGTGAAGCTCCTCAATGTATGGCTGGGACGGAGGCACAGAAAAAGCAGCCTGCAGTGGGACCTGCCTCAAGCTAGCTGGAGTGCCTGCCATTGGAGCATCATCCAACCCTAGGCACGCCAGCCCCATGCGGTCCACAGGCTTATCCGTGGCTGGGGCAGCCTCTGAGCCTGCCCTAGACCTACTTCCAGTCCACTGGCAACAGGTGTCGAAAGCATGAGCAGAGGCCACCACTTCTCCCTGACCAGGCCTGTCTTGACAGAACTGGCAGGAAGCCCTCGTAGAGAAGGCATCCTCATCCCATCCTAGTAGGGTAGGGGGCATAGCCTATGGGCTGTCAACCTGGGTTGTGGTCCCCCTGCCTGGCTGAAGGTTAAGGAACAGAACTTTAAGCTCTGAAAACTCAAAGACAAGTGTATTGACTTTGGCTGCCACTGATCAACCTTCTTGGTCTTCTTAGGTGGGGCACCACAAGGTGGAAAGCGTATCAGCATACAGGATGGGGGTATCTCACCCGCAAGCTGATATATTTCCAACTCAACTAGTTAGGCTACAGTCAATGCATGAATTGCACTGAATGTCAGACAGCACCTACCTCAGGTGCACGGGCCACATGCAAGGCCATCTGCAGCTAGCATTGGAGCCATGCATGTACGGAAAACATGCAACAAGCCTAACATGGTGGAGTAGGCTTCATGGCTGCCACTTAGTTACTTCTGGGTCATTCACTCAGTAAGGAAACTTGCGAAGCAAAATAATATTATTCGACCACAGCCCAAGTGACATGGCATGAGAAACAAAAACAGATGAAAAGAACGAATAGTTTTGAGAGAGATACAATAGAATTTGTGAGAGAGAGCTACAAAGGTATTTATTTATCAATGTATGTGTGTATGCAATGTATGCATTTATGTATTTATGTTACCTATGTGCTAAAGTTAGAGCCCAGATATTGTGTCTGTATATAATGTGTGTGTATATAATATGTCCACTAAGTAATAATTAATCTTTGTTTAGTTGTTTTCGGGGTTTTTTCATGTATTTAAGCATTTGGTTGTTCATTTTACCTCTCTACCAGGTATTGTGTATTCCCTGAAATATAACCATGTCCTCTGAGCAGAGCAGTTGAGATAGCTGTCCTACCCTGGAGGGGTAAAAATACCTGAATCAGCTGCTTTTTTATATATATATATATCAGCAGTTACCTTATCCCTTCTATTCCATCCACTGTTGTCTGGGGCCTGAAAATGGTACACACATGGCTGTGGTGTCCAACAGGGTCAGCCAAGGGAACAGAGTTACTTCATGCCAGCAGCCACACTCTTTGGGGTTTAGGGTGAGGTATTTTAATCCCTCAGAGAATCTGTTGGAGCCACAATCAGAGCATGGAGGTTAGACATGACATATCCAGTTGAAAGCTATGGTCTAAACTCTTACTCTTACTGATCTAGACCTGTGCAGTGTTTATGCCACTGTATATATAGAGATATATATACTCCTATGCTTTCTCATGCTGAAATGCCTCAGTAACAAATGTTATCTTTAGGGTGTCTTGAAATATGAGTAGCGATCCACAGTGGGGCCCCGTAGTGTTTAGTGGTCCCTCTCATTGTTCAGATACAAAAGCATTAGCATAACAGTTGTTGTCGTTGCAGTTGTTTACCGACTGGATCAAGAGCAAAGATTTAGCATCTGCTCTGAGCTGCACCACGGAGACTCAGAGAGCATCTGCAACAACTGCAGGGATTTTTCACACTGTATACCTACGCAGATAGATGGAGATAAGGTTGAAGGTTGAAAAGTTATCCTTTTAGCGATGATGATGATTACGCTCCCAGCTAATGCCCCAATCCAGGTATTCTCTTTCCTGATTTGTTTTGGGGAACCTCTCAATAAAAGTGTGAAATGCAATGCAGCTATTCTCAATGGAGAAACATAGTAGGAAGAGAGAGAGAGAGAGAGAGAGAGAGAGAGAGACTATAACTAGTATAGAAGCAACTGGTAATCATCCATTTCCCTATACTAACCCATCAGATTTGATTGATATTGTTTCCCACACTCACTCTTCCTTCTGTCCTCTTGACAAGCCATTAACATTATTGGAACAACTCTGCTCGCTATTGTGAACCAGCCCCTGTCACCAAACCACACCTAGACCCTAGTCCAAACTATGGACTTATTTCTCAGCTACCTTTGCTTCCAAGATTTTAGAAAAACTGGAAACAACTTCTGGAACTGGTGGAAGAAAACAAAATGTGATAAATCAAACACTGAGACAGCCCTGCTCAGGGTCACGAATTATATTCGGTGAAATTGCCATTTTAGTTCTGTTAGATTTGTCTGCGACCTTTGACACCATTGATCACCCTGTCCTAATTGAAATTGATTGCAAAATGGATTTGGATATCTGATATGGCACTGAACTGGTTTTCCTCATATTTATCCAACTGAATGTTTTTTGTATCTGCTGATGATACAAATGATTTTAGTATCATCAGTAGATACCTTTCCAGCAGCTGGAAATGGTTATCCATGCTTTTGTGTCCTCCTGCTTAGATTACTGGAATGCTCTTTATTCCTCCCAAGATGCTGTTACCTGGTTACCCTTAGTCTAAAACTCTGCAGCAAGATTACTATGAGATTACGATATGAGGTTTTACGTCTTATCGCTCACATCACCCCTGTTCTTCTGTCACTCCACTGGCAGGATTCAATTCAAAATGTTCCTCCTCACCTATAAGGCGTTAAATGGTCTTGCTCCAGAGTGTATTGGTGAACTATTGAAGCCTTCTACCTCTGTTAGGTCCCGCAGGTTCTCTGAGCAATTCCTGCTAATTGTACCAGGTTCTAAATTGCTATCCTGGGTCTCAGGTTGTGGAACAATCTTCCCCTGGGAGTCAGGTCAGCTAACTCCCTTGGGTGTTTTAAGTCGCATCTGAAGACCCATCGTTTTTCTCAGTATTTCTATTCTTGAAGTATCATGTACACTTTGTGATGCCTTGAACTGTTGTGTTTTATTGTTGTCATGTTGTTAAATGTCATCGTTTGTTCTTTTAACATTTCGTAAAGCACTGTAACCTAGGTGTTGAAAGGTGCTATATAAATAAAATTGTACTTACTTACATTTCAGGAAGAAACTAAAGGAAATAAATATCAAATGAAAGAAGATAGACAGAAATGATTTGTACGCTTTTTGTGCTACTTCATCACACACACACACACAAACACACGCACACACACACACACAAACAGTGGCAGTGGAGAGTAGATACATTTATCCCTGATCTTTATGGGAGGCTCACTCACCCAGCAGGACAGCAGGGTTTAATTTAGCCTGTCGCAATGGGGGGAAGGGGGGCGGGCGGCCATACCGATCAGGTTCCCGCAAACCAGCGTGAACACCCCTGGCTGCTGCTGGAGGGGATCTCGCCAGGGTTGGGTTGTGACGGTAGAGAGACCCTGTTGGTGAGGGGGCAGGGAAAGACCCTACAAACCTACCAGGATATGTCCGGTAGTCTAGACCTGGGGCCACAGCGCACTCACCTAGCACGGGTTTTGTTGTTGCTGTGTTATTATGAATGTATAATATGCTGATTTACATCCTGGGTTTTTTCCAATGTACAATTGGAGGGGTTTTTTTTTCCTCATACTTAAAGGTGCCAAGAAGAAAGGTGTGTGTGTGTGTGTGTGCGCGTGCGTGTGTGTTTCTAATACAATCTTAAACCATGCATTGCATGCATAATATGTCAATCAAATGCTCCTGTGCGTGTGCATCTGACCTTTCTCTAGTCAGTATGTTTTTGGGGCCTAGTTTGGCTTCCATGTGGCTAGCTGTCTCATGCTGCCATATAGCTTGTTCCCATCCATCCATCCATCCATTTGCTTCCGCTTATCCGGGGCCGGGTCGCGGAGGCAGCAGGCTAAGCAGGGCTCTCCAGGCATCCTTATCCCCAGCAACACATTATAGCTCCTCCTGGGGGATCCCGAGCCGTTCCCAGGCCAGATGAGATATATAATCCCTCCAGCGGGTTCTGGGTCAGCCCCGGGTTCTCCTCCAATTCGAACGTGCCTGGAAAATCTCTAAAGGGAGGCGCTCGGGATGTATCCTGGTCAGATGCCCGAACCACATCAGCTGAATCCTTTCGATGCGGATACTCCGAGCTCCCTCCGGATGTCTGAGCTCCTCACCTTATCTCTAAGGCTGAGCCCAGCCACCCTCCGGAGGAAACTCATTTCGGCCGCTTGTATCCGCGATCTCGTTCTTTTGGTCACTACCCACAGCTCGTGACCATAGGTGAGGATTGGAACGCAGATGGACCGGTAAATCGAGAGCTTCGCCTTCTCATCCTGACCGCTTCACACTCAGCTGCAAACCGCCCCAGTGCATACTGGAGGTCACGGTCTGATGTAGCCAACAGAACTTCATCGTCTGCAAAGAGCAGGGATGCAATTCTGAGGTCCACAAACTGGACACTCTCCTCACCTCGGCTACGCCTTGAGATTCTGTCCATGAAAATCACAAACAGAATTGGGGACAGGGGGCAACCTTGGCGGAGTCCAACACCCACTGAGAACGTGCTTGACTTTGTGCCAAGAATACGGACACAGCTCTCATTTTGTTTGTACAAGGATTCGGTCCTTGTACATTTCTGCACGCCACGGCCCCGGCACCCCATACTCCCACAGTACCCCCCACAGGATTTCCCGGGGGTCATAAGCCTTCTCCAAGTTGACAAAGTAAATGTGGACTGGATGAGCAAACTGCTCATCCAGTCATCCAGTGTTTGACTAACCCTAACCCCCCCCCGCCATTTGATCCAACTCACCACCAAGTGAGTCGCAGATCTACTGATACGACAACAAAGTCGATCATTGATCTTTGGCCTAA
>OMOU01092446.1:0-19952 GCA_900312585.1 Malacocephalus occidentalis
ACACGTTCCGTTCAGCAGCCATACTACAGCACCCACTACGGAGGGATTGTACAGGACGGGAACCAGCGGGCTGGCCGGAGGCGGCCATGCGGTGTCGTTCCGTTCTGAGGCGGCTTTAGACGGCGGCGTGACTCGAGCTAGTCGTTGTTCTGCGGCGTGGTGACCGCTATTCAGTGGCTGGTGGTCTCACTGGGTGGGTGGGGGTCCGAACGAGTCGTTCTAATGGAGGCCAATGCGGAGGCCATGTAGCGTCTGTACACCGATGGAAGGACCCGTGCAGATAGCTGTACCGGACAACAGACACAATCGGTACGTGATCTTACCTTTCGTGTGGCCCACGGGGCGTCCGGCTCCACCTCGGTGTTGATGTATTGTTAAAAAGACGTCGATAGCTTTCGAGTCATATTTATAGTAGAATTCTACTAGCAGATGCTAGTACAGGGAGAGGAGCTGCAGACCATGACAGCCGCAGAAAGGAATATGTTGTAGACTATCATGCATTGACATCACCGACACCACGCTGGAACCCTGCCTTAGTGTGAACTAACTACCCTTATATGTGATGGACTACAACTGTGTAGCTGTGTGTGTCTGATGCATTGTTCGCTGAAATCCAATATTCTACATATTTGACCATCCACATATGCTATAACATGGTGTAATTCTATACTAACGAAGATGCAGATCAGCCCCATGTAAAGATAGATAATAGATAGACAGATAGACAGATAGACAGATAGACAGATAGACAGATAGACAGATAGATAGATAGATAGATAGATAGATAGATAGATAGATAGATAGATAGATAGATAGATAGATAGATAGATAGATAGATAGATAGATAGATAGATAGATAGATAGATAGATAGATAGATAGGTCATTGTTTGATCAAAAGAGAAAGAGAGAGATGAGTCTCAGCAAAAGGGCTTGTTTTGTTACCCATTTAATTCTTTATATCTCTACCCTTTTGTCTTGTGCAACAGAGCTGCTGGAAGAGCTGCTGGAGAGAGAACAGGTGGTGGGCGTCTGGTGTAGTGGGACAGAGACACTCTGCAGAATGAGTACAGACAGACCCAAACGCAAAATCATTCGGAAGAGATATGTGAGTCAAATATTTGAGATATTCAGCACCTTTAGACATACAAATACCACCTCAGACACACACATCGATGAAGGAAATACAGACACACTTTATATCGAGTAAAGTGGCAACTAAGTGTGTGTGTGTACTCGCAGGATGTTAGTGATGGGATGCCATGGTGCGAAGAGCGTCTGGTGCAGAAGGTTCTCTTTCTGTCCCTGAAGGAGTTCAGAGCCACACGACGCACCGACGGCTCCCAGGGACCGCCAAGTCCGAGGCACGGGGGCCCCACAGCACAGAGTCAGCCAAGGAAAACACGAACAAGAAAAAAACAAAACAACCAGACACCTGTCCCACAAGATGTGCCAAACACAACACACGTTCGCTGCCCAACACGCATGCTGGAAAACACGGAAGAAGTGCTAATGCCGCCACCGCCACCGTCCTGGGATGCTTGTTCGCCGGCAAGCAAATGCGACAGTTTTCGTGCCACACAGAGGCCGGTCCAGGTCCCGCTAGCGGCCGGGGACCAGGGCCGTACGGGACAAGAAGTCACAGGTGGGGGAGAGGAGGAGGAGTGCGGCCGGTCATCACCAAGCAGGCCTGTCACTCAGCCCAGGACGCTGCGCTCGCACAAGGCGCAAAACTTTATGCTACCGTGCCAAGCGCATTTGCAGGCCCCTCCGTGCCGCCTCCACACCAGCCCTGGGAAGCACACAGGAGGGCCGAGCGGAGAGTGTGTCACGCCAAGCACATCCGCGGTGGGGGGCCCCACCCGGATTCTGAGGTCACGCGCGCCAACCACTTGCCTTAATGGTAAAAAAGGACAAAAAGATAGACAGAGTCACATTGGATATTGCTGTATATAGTTTTACTTTTAAATATTTGGACAACATTTATGATGATGCCAATCTGTCTACTTCGGCCAATATCAGCCTTTATCAACAACAACTAAGTTCTGAGACAGATTCAGCTGATTTCATTAATTAATTGATTATGAACTAACATCTTTCATTTGAAATCATTGAAGCGGCATTCATATTTCACTTTCATATTTCAAACATGCGGCCCGCGAACTGATCGAATCCGGCCCACGATGCAATTTGATGAAGCGGATTGATTTCTTCTTTCTGATTAATTTCTTTGTGTCAGTTTTGCCACTGAGGGTGTGAAGATCTTTACCAGTACCTTCATTACCTGGGGTCAGACGATCCCAAGTTAGTCCAGGCCCCCACTATATAGCATTGGGTCTGTTATACCTCAAATATGTTTGACACCTCTGGTTTATTGGAAGTGACCACATACACATACAGCACATGCACCACTGACCTCTCCTGGCCACATTGTTTCCTTCTCCAACAGGTGCTCTGAGACAGCCCCTGCTGTCCGCCTTCCAGGCCTATCATCAGCATCGCCATGGCAGCACGCGTCATGGCAGAGATCACCCTGCCAGCAAGAGGTGAGCTGTTTATCCCCATTAGCTTCCACAAAATGGTTGCTAGTCTTCCTGGGTCCACACAAAAACAAGAACAAAAATCACACAATAAACCAACAACAGAAACACAACAAGCCAAAACTCAGAAAATCTGTACAATTACTCTGCATATGAAAAAAGTAAGAAACGAAAGAAACAATGAAATAAAAAAATAAAAACAATCAAAGGTTCAGGCAATAACCACAAGAATATCTACATGAGATTCATAACATTTTGTTTTCGTGACTTTCTGAAAGAAAATCTACTTTTGGTAGCAGTTCGATTGATTTTTCGCTTCACATTTAGCACCTTGTGGTGTCATAGCACTGTGTGTGTGTGTGTGTGTGTGTTTCTTTCTGCAGGCCCAAGCTTCAGGCTCAGAGAAAGTTTGCACACTCTCCTCCCAGTTCTCCAGGACCTTCAGTGTCGGCATCCTCGGCACATGACAGCAGCTCCCCTGCATCGAGCTGCCTCAGCAGACGTCGGCCCAAAACAGAAGACTTTCTTTCTTTTCTTTGTCTAAGAGGTGTGAACACAGGCACACACACACACAAGCAAGTACAGTGTGTGCATTTTCATTTCCATCTTGAACAGAGCAATTCAAGATCTTTAATGGTCACATACACATACAGGATGAGCAGTGAAATGCAAAGGTGGCGATGCCCAGCAGAATATGTAACAGAACAAATACAAATAACCAGAGAATCCAATATCCACACTATTTACAGTCTTTACAGCAAAAGGAGCAGGTTTTGGGGTTTTCTGGGGAATATAATTCCAAATTGTTTGGAATATAATATGGTATATCAACAACAGGGCAATTTCCCAACGATTAGTCAATTCATCGATTTGGTGGATCTAACAAAAAAGAGAACTATATCTTTGGTTTGAGCATTGTGTTTCTGTTTCTTCACAGGTTCAGTAGCATTGCCCAACAGTATGGCTGTCCTCGCTAGTGGGTCAACTGTCGCTTCATTTCTTCCCAACAGTCACCGGCGAACAGCTGAAGAGAAAGGCAGGAATACAGCCTTCAGGACAAAAGGTACTTTTAGTCATGCCTCTCCACTAGTCTAGCATTATGTAGACCAGAGACGTTATGACTTGTGCAGAACAGGAACAAGTGAGCGCCAAGTAGTGCCCCCTGGGTAATGTAGTTTATATAGGAAGAGACGCAAAGCTCGACATTAAGAGGGCCCCTGGGACACGTTTGACACCCCTGCTCTAACGCTCCCGCAGCCCGGCACGGCGTTGCCTCCAGGCCGCTGAGACGTCTGGCCGTGGCTGCTCTTCTCATCCGAGGGGGCAGAGACGCAGAGGTCGTCAGCAAGCAACAATACGATCAACTTTGTTCCAATGCCGCCGCCTCCTCCTCCTTCACTCCGAGGAGACGAAGGAGTCTAAGGGAAAGGAAGATGAGAGAGGAAAAAGGAGAGGGAAAGCAGAGGAAGAAAGGTGGAAGAGACAAGACCAAAGGGGAGGGAATGGAGGCGAGAGGGCAGAGGGAACCGGTCCGGGTCCTGAGACCTCGCCAGCTCTCCCTGCAGGTGAGGAGGAAGTCATACGACTATTCCTGCCACTTCTCACTTCCTGCTACCAGAGGTTCTTTTAGTGAATAAGCTTGGTCACCATGTAGCCACAGGCCACTACCAAGGCTGAGAGCGGTTAATGGCGTATCTTCGGGACAGACAGGGGTTGTTCAATGACAGGGTGATGACGCAGCAGAAATACTCCCAATGTTCAAGGTTCAATAGCCAGTAGCGCGGGGAATACATGAGAATCATGAGATGAATTCATTCAAAACATAAACAAGATATATGCTTGTATTATTAGTTATTTTTTGTTATTATTATTATTATTATGTTGCCTTATAGGATTGCCTTTATTTAGTATTTAGTTTCTATTTTGAACAACCGAGCCCTGAGTGAGAGATGACATGGCTTGAGATGGCTTCCAGTTGGACGAACATGGAAAAGTTGTCTCTTAACTTGCTCTACGTCTTATAGGTTGCCATGGTGACTGGGCTCTCCGATCAACACACTTCCTATGTACTACAATCACCGTCCATCACGTCTAAATCGACCAGCAGCAGTAGACGTTCCGGACCCGATACGAGGGAGAGCAAAACTACGTTGCCCAGAAGGCACCATGTTAGCATTAAACACCACATTACCCGTAGAAACATAAAAACGTACAAAAGTCACAGAGTGCCTCAAAGCCAGCACGGCGCTTGCAACCACAGAATTGCCTCAGTTCACCATAGCAAACTCAGGAACCTTGCATGTTCCCAAGCTTCCAGGGAGAACTCCCCCAGGACCCCAGTCAAAACACCAGATCCTAACCGAATGCTATATGCAAATCTAGCTGCTAATGGCTCGGCTATAAGGCAGCAGAATAAACATGTGAGTGAGCATTCTGGGGTCCTGAGATTGTCCAGGAGGATGAGAGGTCTTCCACCAGATACTAGTCTTAATATTTTAAACGCTTTATTTGCAACACCGAACAACAACAACCACCCTAGAAACTGCAAGATGCAGCAACACAAAGACCCCAAGGTCATGTTGCATGTCAACAAAGTTATTCAAGAGAGGCTTGGATTTGTCCGTCAGGATACGAGGAAAGAGAGGAGACTCCCCAGCGGCAACGGAGACGCAGCCACAGCGCTAGCGACGGAGGACGGCGTCAGAAATGCAGAAGAGGTACAGGCACTGGACACGGCGTGGAGCCAAGAGCAGAGACAGCAGAACATATGTCTGAAAGGGAGCGACTGGGAGGTTAGTAAAGACGATGCCGGTGCCTTCAGTAAGGACGGGAAGGACATCGGCCAACCTCAATTCAGCAGAGATGGACGGGAGCTCACCAGTCAAATTGGTGAAGTCAGACAACCAACTCCAGGCTGTGGGAGTAAGGACAAACTGAGGAGTGGGAAAGTGATGTGCGAGGCAGGTGACAGGGGCAACAGCGACGCTAGCCAGGCGGTGTTCTGTCAAGACAACTATGGCAATAACACAGCAAAAGAGGACAGTGGCAATGTCCCTGCTGTCCTACCCAACCCTGCTCGGGAAAAAACTCAAGCAGCAACATCCACGAGGACCATCACCAGAGCAGCAGTGGCGAAGGCCAACGCTGCGAGTGCGACAGTCACATCGGTCATGTACGCCTGTGTAGCTTCAAGTAAAAAGACAAACTGTTCTACCAAGGCTACTAAGCCAGCTGCTAACAGCACAAGCAAGTTTACAAATCCAACCAGCAGTTCCTCCAAGGAGTCATTCAATGTTCTCAATAAGAACGTAACAAAGGGCACTGCGCCAAACGGCAGGAATCCTAACGTAACTTCCAAAGGGCCCTTAAAGCCTTCTACCTCTGTCGCTAATACCAGGACGCGCCCGAGGAACCTGAAGCGCTAGTGTGGCCGGTGCATCATTCGTAGGATGAGGCATTATACAAGACACCAAGGTCCCATTGACCTAGTACTGGGGTTAATACAGTGAACACTGGTTTCTCAATGATAATATGGAATTGCATGTAAACTGGTGGCTCCAGTTTTAGATCTTACTTTCTACTGTTCAATGGCAGCTACTATCTAATATTCTGGTTACCAGTCATTTTGAGACCACACGTCTTCAATTCATCACCTGTAAAGCAAGACTTTTGGCAGAACTTGAACTAACATAACAGTGCTTTCATGGTTCTTTTTTTTTATTAAAATGTATGAAGTGAAAGGCACGAGTCATACAAATATGTATGCAGATATTAAAAAAGTATTAGAAAAAAATATTTAATACAAAAACATTCTACGGAAATCTTAAAATTAAATTGACACTAACAACACATTCTATTTGAATATCCTAAATAACAATGTCTCTGAACTCAATTAAATTGAATATATGTGAGCAACTGCATTCTACTGATGAAAGGAGTGTTATGTGAGAATTATGTAAGTGTATTGATGGATCGATTGTTGACTGTACATTGATGCATCTAAGGCACTGGTGCAAATTATAAGCCAAGCAATCATAGCACTTGACCATAAATCCATCAATGATTGTCCTTTGTAACAAGTTGGCCTGTTTTTACTTGATATTATGTAATTCTGCTGAGGTGGTTTGGGCATCTGATCAGGATGCTTCCCGGACGCCTCCCTTTAGAGGAGACCCTGAGGCAGACCCAGAACCCGCTGGAGGGATTATATATCTCATCTGGCCTGGGAACACCTCGGGATCCACCAGGAGGAGCTAGAGAGTGTTGCTGGGGAGAAGGGGGTCTGGAGAGTCCTGCTTAGCCTGCTGCCACTGTGACCTGGCCTGGCTAAGTGGAAGAAAATGGATGGATAGATTATGTCATTCTTTTTTCAACATGGACAAACTGTGTTTACATTACAAAGGTGTAATTGCATTCATAAAATTATAAATCTACCTTAAATAAATTAAGTCATAGCTGTCTGTCTCAAATTGCACCATGTGTCTTAAATTGTCTAGTATGAGTAAGAAAAACTTTTGACTCGACTGTTGACTTTGTTGCATTTATTACACAATCCATTTTCTATATCATCGATGAACAAAAGTACACACATTCAATAAGGTAGTTTCTTTTAAATAAAATGTTTCCTCTCTCCCCTATTGTATATTGATGTCCATTATACATTATGACCACAAGCCATTTGGTTTTATATCAATTTTATTTATATTAAATGAACAGCGGTCATAAATACATCCAATCTAACTAACTAGAGTAGATATGGTGAATGCTGGGAGTTGTAGGTGCAAGTTAGGAGGAGAGATTTGGCCATCCTCACTAAGAGCTACATGCATCGTGGTAAAGAATACCAACCTTGAACACGGCCCTACCTGCTCTACAGTCATGACTGATATGACGTACCACAGAGAAGCAAAGGGGCAAGCGTGATCAGTTGTGCGGCTGCATACATTTGGAACAGTATTTTGTTATGGTAATAACAAAGGGAACTTTCAGGTGACACTAGGCCAGCACAAGCAGAAGAATACATATTATCCGCACAAGGTGTATTTCATATTGGGGGGAAAAATGTTTTTATTGGTTGCAAAAAGGACACACCTTACATAATAACTAGAAACTCATTTTCTATAGATGCTTGCAATACAGTGTACCATTGGGCTAGCATGAGGTTTTAGTGTGTAGCAGGCAGCAGACCTACAAACATAGCAGCCTTTGGGTCACTAGTAATCTACCCAGTCGTTGGATCCCCGACAGAGTCACTTTCGTCAGAGCTCCTTGGCAGACCGTCCTCTGGCAGAACCGCCAGCAATGCATCTGCCTGAATGTCCTCCTCATCTGATTGGACCAGAGGGATGTCGCTGTCCTCACTGCCCAACTCCTCACTGTGTCCGAACGCATCATCCTGCTCATCTGCTGTGCGGGTGTGGCTAGCAGAGACCTTCGTGGAGCCTGAAGACCAGGACTCCAAGTCCGGACCTGTAAACACCAGGGTGCTCTACTTAGGGCACCCAACTCAACTACATCAACTACACGGTTCATGCACAGATCTATTTTGTTCATTTATAGGTCAGAAAGGGTATGCAAAACAACCAGAAAATGACAACAAAGTATAAACTTCAATTTAAATGAATGACTGCAATTTGAAAGTATTGAAAGGCAGCGCACCTATCCACACTATAATGGCAACTTCTATTGTGTTCAATGTGGTTGAAAAAAGATATGCACTACAAGCCAGGCCAGAGCTGGGTAGTCCCGCAGTTTGATGACGAACAGCTGGTGGAAAACTCTCAAAAATGTAAACAACACAGGATACGATACAGCAAACAAGCAGCCATGCGCAGTTTGACGAATGGCCAAGGTTTCTGGGTAGTGTAGTCATGAAGTGGGGCTGACCAGATGTGAGTGACGATGAAGTGCTGCCAGGGCCATTAGCGCTGGAATTGAGGAAGTCGTCGAGCGCTTCCTGGTCTGAGGTGTCGGTCACCATCAACAGATCCAGTGCCCCCTCCTGGCTGTCATTAGCCTCTACTGCACAAAAAGAGCACAAATGCAGACGTCAGGTTTGTTTCTGTAGTCCACCATTTTGGCTCACGAGCACTCGAGGGAAAAGGCCACCTTGGAGCTGCAGGTACCCGGTGGAGAGGTAGCGTGCCATGTCATGTTTAAAGGCTTCCTCGTGGACCTTCTGTCGTTGCCGCAGCTTGTGCTGCGCCGCCTGCTCCAACTCTGCAACCTTGCGCGCATGGTCAGCATCCAGCTCCTCTGCAGGAACATAACAAGTCTGAATGGCCGTAATACAATAGGAATCTAGGTTTATTTGTTGTCGAACAGAATTCTTTTGAATGCTGTGGTTGGGTCAATTTGGTTTCAGACACAATGTTGACAGAAGTCCAAATTTAGGGCCCGATTCAAGCTCTAAGCCCACAAAGCACTGGGAATCCTTTTTTAAATGTGTAGAAATATAAATATACTGAATATACTCATGATTGACAGCTTACCTTTCAGGGCCTCCAGCTCTTTTCTATGAAAAAGCAAAACACAGACATAGCACAAGTTGTAATATATAGATGTTTCATTTTCATTTAAAAACATGAATAAACTGCTCTCTTCAACTCAAATATGTATCATTCCAGACCGTTTCTTTTTCTTATATTTCTCCAGCTGGTTAACGTGATGCTGCTTTAGTCTCTGCTGGTCACATTGGCAGCACAGGGCTTCAAGGTACGCAAGTCTGCTCTCCATCTCCTCAAAGTCCCCTTCAAGATGTGCTGGAGATAAAAGAAACGACAGAAATGGCTTTAAGATCTGAGCTACAACAGAGAGGCAATGAATCTTCAGAAACTTGCCCTCTCACGATCTTTTTGGCTCCCTCTCTCTTTACAACTCTCAATTCTTACCTACAGCACTTTTAACATGCATATTGCATGTTATGAAATGGATAGGTTCTTGATTATGATTGGCTGAGGCACGTTCGATGCATCACATCAGTATTACTGCGCCAAACAAGAGTCGATGGCAACCATGGCAACCATTGTACTATATGATCGGCAAACGCATACAACCAATTCAATGTGTTTCAATCTGGGTTTTTAACGTTTTAACATTTTAACAAACCAACCGTTTGCAAGGCTGAAGTAGCGATGCATGGCCCCCAAAAAAAAGCTTGCATTTCTGGTCTGAAGGTGAAACACAGAGTTTTAAACATTTTGAAAGACTTGGATATCAACACGTTTTTGGATATGGGCAAATATCGCAATGCTGACCTTTTAAAGAAGGTGGCTGAACAACTGATGCTTGCGTTGTGACCAACAACGCCCCTTAGCTGTTCTAAAATCACGGTAAACCACAAACTCTTGGGGCTTATTGCTGAATGACATGACATGGCACCCTCTCCTCACCTATCCTGCCGGTGGCCGTCTCTAGCTGGTCAGTGAAGGCCGGTAACGCCTGTATCTGCTCCTGCATCTGAGACATGGCCGCTCCCCTCTGCTCCCAGTGAGCGGACAGCATGACCACATCTCCATCCAGAGCCTGGAGGGAGAGGGAGAGCATGAAGTGGATCCTACTGATATCAGATGCATCCTGGGAAATGTATGCACATAAAGAGTGTACTCAATCACAATCATTTGTTTCAATAAACCAATAATAGGGGAAATTACTATCTAACCCTATTGGGCTACATATTAGCACACATCTGTCTGTTTTGTGTCAACATTATTAATTAGATGCTCTTGGTTATGAAGAGGTGAGAGAGAAATAGCATCGGTTGGTCGTTTTTTACCAAGAGCTAAAAACATGAAAGAAAATTCAACTGCAACAAAGACATGATGGAAAACATGGCAATGAGACTCGGATATAGTTTTGCATAATACCTGTTCCTTGCATTTCATGCAAACAAAATGTAAACAGGCCTGTTACCCTTCACCCTTTCCACAACCATTGTCTAACACAGTGTCATTAGTGCTCAGAGAAACAGCAGTAATGAAGTGATCCACACCTCTGCATTCTGAGCACAGTCCCTGGTTCTTCTATGGAACAACACCCAGCTCTCCTCATACCTGCATGCACACACACACGCACGCACACGCACGCACGCACGCACGCACACACACACACACACACACACAACACATTATCTTTTCATGACAGTCGTACTGAACATCGTTTAAGAACCATTGTGACTTTTTGTCAATATCAGAGTTCTCTCAATATGCCAATCCAACAGTACGTGCGCAATTACCTGCTCAGGAGCTCGAGTCCAGCAGTGAACTGTGGAGGGAACTCCTGGACTCTAAGAAACACAGAAAGGCCAACATTTAGGTCTACAATACACTGAGAAACATTTTGTATGATAACCAAGGCATATTTGATAAATGTTTGGCCAAAAGGAGCATAAATAAATGATATAAGGGACATTTATATCTATATTTGGGTGTACCTGGGTCTTCTGTTGACGTCTTTGGACCTGTCACCCAAGGTCTTGATACTTACAAAGGGGGAGACCACAACGTGTTTTTATTAATGTTTTGACGTTTCATTACTTTTAAAACGTGTTTAATACAAGAGCCACACGAACCCAAGACATGGGTCATGTGCTTCTGTCTATCACGTGACCAGCATCAGCTGAGAGCCATTATCCAAGCTCATGGCCCCCTTGGCGTATTATCATCTCATATATTATTATTATCTCATATATTATCATCATCATATATATAATCATTATCTCATATATCATCATTATCTCATATAGCATAATTATCATACGCCGCCCTTGCATGATAGTAAGATAATGTGGACATTTACACGGGGTCTGTACACGCCCCCGTGTAGATGAGCTCTAAACATCCGTTGTTAAGATAAGATGACGTTAGATTAGATTTGAAGGGCTTCTCTTACCCAGTTGTTAAATCCTGCTGCACGGTTTGAAGTCGCTCACGGAAATTCCCCAACATAATTGTTCCCCTTTTCTTAACAAATATACACGCACACACTTCTGAGACACCAGCTACTACCGTCCTCTGGCCCGGAACAGACCCACCTTAACGCAGCATGCCGTTCCTTGCGTTCCGTCCCCGCAGCGCGTCACGGAGGAATCGTATCGGTTTGTTTACACGGCGGCCCCAAATGGCTTCTTCTTCTTCTTCTTCTTTTTCATTCTCTACACAGTGTTAGTGCAATGTTGCCACCTATCGTTGGATAACGTAACACTGCTTGTTATGGTTGACGTCACATCACAGCATGATTGAGGACGAGGTTTGTCGACTGCCAGAACTTTAATTCAACGTGTTGATTTCCCCACCAATGACAGAGACTACTGGAATACTCGTCACGCAGTTCAGCACCCACTGGACTTATTGGTGTATATTTGTACATTGGTCACAATAGCAACGAGGAGACTAAATTATCAACTTATGGTCCGTTTTATAAATGTAGGTTTTTGATTTGGATTATTTCATTTGTCAAATATTCCTCAGCCTTTTTCAGTTACTTTTATACATTTTGAATAGAAGACCACGAACGTGGTCTTCTATTCAGTTTTAACTGATTTGATCCCAATCATAACCTTTACCTTATTCATGTTTGCATATCATTGCAAATGTGTCTTTTATTTAATGATCACCCAAACTGTGAAGCATCACATACACTTATTTAAATGGTTTACATGGATTTTATGTATATATAATTATATATTATTTACTGTACACTGCCTGCCAAATGAAATATGATCTGTTTTCCTTACCACATGATGTATGCTGCTGATTCTAAAGTGGAGTTATTGTAGGCATTGAAAAGGCATTAATTGGGCATGAGCTGGCAACACCTATGTGGCATAACCATGCTCAGTGTGGCTTGTGTCTATAGAGTGAAGGCTTCACCTGTCTCCACCCCTGATTACTTTGACTCCCCGTGAAAGCTTTGAAAACGTACGTTCGTGGTCTTTTTTGCATCAATGTCCATTAGATTATTTGTACGGAGTCATCCAATGCATGTCTATTTGGTTGCTTATATAAGCGATTGCTTTAGCAGAGAATTACCCTAATCATATTTTATAGAGGAAATACAAACTTCAATTACATTATAAAGTGTGTGTGTGTGAGTGTGTATATATGTGTATGTGATTCAGGATATTCTTATATATATCTTATATGCACTGTAGACTCTGTATCATTTCCGAGGATACCTCTGCCCATACGGTACATACCCCAATGTATATTCTGCCTATTCTGTACATTCCTCAATGAATAGCGTTCACCGTATATAGACAAATCTATATGCATTCCGCAGATTCAGTATATTCCTGTAGTTGGTGTACATTCTCTGCATATTCTGCTCATACGGCTACTGTCACTGTTACCGTTCGCTGCCATACTGTCGTTATACTTGTCATATTGTTGTTATACTGTTGCACTTTTGCTACTACTTTGCACTTCTGGTTAGATGCTAACTGTATTTCGTTGTACTGGTATGCGTACTCTGTGCAATGACAATAAAATTGAATCTAATCTTATCTAATCTAATTTAATCTAATGTGTATGTGTATGTGTGTGGAAACAGTTGCTTTGCTGACTCTGGCCCTCCAACAGCACGCCAACGCTCTATATGCTTTTCATTCAGCCAGAAATAAGGCGCGACGTGTTGTGATTCCCGCCGAGATATAAGCTCGTTTGGCGGGCTCAGCCTGATCGATCCCCAAGGTCTGCGACAGGTACAGTGTGCTGGGGACTTCAATAGCAGCTGTGAGTCGTCATGATGATTCATTGTTCTATTAAATCCCCTTCCAAAATGTAGAAGATAGCGCATTTTATATTATTTGCGGATTGTGTTGAATTAACTAATGTAACAATGTACGACTAATACCTATTCAATAGTGGTAGGCCTATGTATGTATGGATGGAGAGGTATTTATGTATTTATATACACAATTTATATACACAATATTATTTTGTATTCTTTTGTTTAAGACATGTTTAAGACTTTAGATATTATACATGTTTTCATTGTTGTATCGTGTTCTATTCACACTAGCCAGGACCATGAGATCTGCGGTGCTGTATGCTGGTGCTGCTGCACTGTTGGCCGGTAAGAAGCTCTCCATGGACCACATAGTGGAGCCTTTCAGATCATGTCGATCTCAAATTAATCTCAATTAAAGTGTGGATGTGTAGAGTGATAAGATATATTTGACATATATTATGTTACATATTTGCAGTATAGGACTTTAGTCGGGGGAATTGGACTGAGCATCATGCATTTATCTCCAATAAAAACAGATTGAAATGAATCCATGCACAAATAAAGGCACTTTGTAAAGACTCTGTCTCCCCTCAAGTGTGCCGCGGCTGCTCTACGGGACGAGACTTCATCGCAACATTTCTTCCAAACGACCGAGCGAACAGAAGCAAACAGCTTCACTTAGTGGTGACCGCCAGGGAGTCAGAGGCCAGGGTTCGCATTGAGGTGCGTCGCGGTGACTCATACCGAAATAAACTCAGACTCATAATCTAGTTCAAAATGTATCACAATACCAAACGTTTCATATTGGATGTTTGATTGCTTCATAGGGAATGCGAGAGACAGAGAGGATATCAAAATTAACCGTTTCGAGGTCAAGGTGATGGTTTATTTGTAGGAGCAATTGAAGACCACATGAAATAGCATTACATTATTATTTAAACAGGATATTGTTTTTTATCCTACCTGGATACTATTATGGAATCCAATCGTAATTCTGTGTTTCTTAAACGTGTTCACATTTGTATCATGTTTAATGTGTAGCATAATATAGGCCTATATTAGTATTGACGTGTATATTATAGTATAGGTAGGCCCACAGTCAAATATGTTTTTTTGTGATTAGCTCTTTTATTATTGTGCAGGTTGGTTCTCAGAACTTCTCCGCTCAGCTGACTCTGTCTCCGGGGGAGACGCGCTGGGTGACGGCGCCCCGGGGCGTAGAGCACTGGTGGCCGCTCCACCATCCCAACTCAGCCGTTCACATTTCATCCACCGCCGATATCTCCGTGGTCGCCTTCAACCGCCGCGACGGCGACGGCGCGGTGGTCACGCCGACGGAGAAGCTGGGCGTGCGGTACGTGGTGTTCACCCCCTCCTGGGGGGCTCTGGACAAGCTGTTGGCTATCGTCAATGGCGACCGCCCAAACGAGGTGAACTTGCTACCGGCTGCGACCCTCCGGGTCAAAGCGGCGGGTAAGTGGAAACGCGGGACCAGTGTGACCGTCGCCTTGAGGCCCTACGAGACCTACCTGGTCCGCAGCTGGCACACCCTGACGGGCACGCAGGTTGCGGCCCGGCTGCCTGTGGCGGTGTTCGCCGGCCGACGGTGTTTGTCCATCCACTCGCCGTGTGGCCACCTGTACAAGCAGTTGCCCCCGCTGAGCCGGCTGGGCACCGAGTACATGGTGCCCCCAACCCTGAGTTCCCATGCGAAATCCTGGGCTGCTATCATCGCTGCAGAGGACAACACAGAGGTGACCGTGTCCAGAGGGAAGGGCTCCCAGACACGGTCAGGATGAAAAAGATCCTTCTTCCTCTTATGATTATTATGATTATTATGATGATTATTATTAGCATAATCATTTTTGTCTGGAGATGCACCTTGTAAAACGTTTAATAATTAATGTTCATATGCGATTATTTAATTCACCGACTATGCCTATTAATTAAACATGACTTCTATATGAAGTTATTTAGTTTACTTTCCTTTCTCCTGCCCACAACACAAACAAACAGCTTCCTAAAGACAGCCGGGCAGCTCTTGACAGAAACTGTCTCGACCAAACATCCGTTGCTGGTGAAGGGCAACAAGAGGTTCATGGTGGTATTCATGAGCAACGACAAACCCCACGGCCCCATCATGTTACCGCTGCTGCCCTCCGACATGCTGGCCAACGCCTGGTCCCTGGAGACCGTGGAGGGCCTGAGCAGCAACGCCATCATCTTCTCTGAGCGAGACGGCTCCGGCAGCGTTAAGGTGTGCATGCGGTCCAGTTGTGCCTCGATTCCCAGCTGGAATCCCTTCCATGCTGACGGCAGGTGGGTGTGGGTCAACGTTGGACTGGGGAAAGGGCAGAAGCACCTGACATTGGAAGGCGATTCTGGCATGGTGGTGTACGTGTACGGAGGAAAACATCGCAATGGATACGCAACGGCCGGAGTCTGTTTTGAACGTAAGTGTACACACATACAGTATACAAACACTAGTATCGTCTGTAACATGTGTATGCTGGCATACATCGCATTCAGGCAGCCAGGTGCGGTTCACACCAACTGGAAAGCAGCATATCTTTTGGCCAAAAAGAATATAAAAATACATTAAATGCAAGTCGATCATTCAGGCATTAAATCAAGCTAGGATCCCCTTTCAAACTGCCAGGCTCCAGATGGATTAGGTGAGAGGTATTTGTTTGTTATGTTTGTCCATGGAACTGTGCTTATGTTTGATGTGCTCTGTTGTTTCTCTCGCAGCCCGCCCTTCTGTAGCCCCGCCCACAGACCCCTGTGAGGGCGTGGCCTGTACAGAAAATGAAGTTTGCATAAAGGGTTCCTGTGTCCACGTCTCCAAGGCAACATGCCAGGCATTAGGCGACCCCCACTACCAGACTTTTGATCGCCGTCGCTTTGACTTCCAGGTATGAGGCGACTTACATCAGTGAAACGAAAAAAACGAAATCCTAAATATATCCGTATATATATCCATCAAATATTCCAAATGCCAAATGCAGCTTATTGAATTATTACTTGGATGGATGGCCTCAATACATTTATTTGGACTTTCATGTCAGCTGTCATATATTGGCCTTATGGCTGCGGTTTATCTTCCACCCAGGGTACCTGCACCTATGTTATGGCAACAGTCACTAAGCCAGAGGAAGGCATGACACCCTTCACCATAACTACCAAGAATGACCACCGGGGGAACCGCAGAGTCTCCTTCGTGAGGACGGTAACCATCGCCATGGACAACCTGAGCATCGTCATTAGCAGACACAGGGGGAAGGTCCAGGTAAATGATAGTAGCCAACTCTTCTATTCGCTTTTCAATTTTCTCTTTGAATAACATATTTTTGTATCGAGTTCAATGTTCAATGAGCCAGAAATGAACTGGCCCAAATCATACTTTATGGGATTCAAGCCTCTCATTCACCCAGCCATTTTAATAAAATACATTTGATTTGTCTCATGTATGACCGTGCCACAAGCAGGAGGTGATTATTCAGTCAGTCATGTGTAACCAGCCAAATATACAACCAGGCCATTGTGCGCTATTCAGTTTTACAGAAAAATAATCAAGTAGGTCTTCTTAACTATTCAAGTCTTTCTCTATTTATATTGTTTGTACTTTTCCCCCTGCAGGTGAATGGTGAGTTGGTATACCTACCGGTCAGCTGGTCTGGTGGTCGTGTCTCCGTGAGACAGAGTGGGCAGAAGGCTGTTCTGACCACGGACTTCGGCTTGATGGTCAGCTATGACTGGAACTCCCGACTGTACATCACGGTGCCCTACTCCTACCACGGGCACCTCGGGGGGCTCTGTGGAAACTACAACGGAGACGGGAAGGATGACCTGCCAACGCCAGGTGGTGAGGAAACACAAAACACTGCAAATGTTATTCTTACGTTAAGCTACGTAATTACAAAGTACATTAAAAAACATAGGCATGATTGAATGAAAATATAAGGTCATATATGGTCAAAATGAAAGTAATATTTACCATCATTACCGTCAAATGCAATTGTATTTTCTGTACAATCTCCCCTAAAACAATGTTCAAGGTGCGAGTGTCTCCAGTGTCCTCAGCATGGTCCAGCCCTGGAAGGTGAAGGACTCGGATCGCTTCTGCAGTGATAACTGCGGAGGCCGCTGTCCTTACTGTTCCAAGGAGCACCAGCAGCACTACCAAGAACCTACACGCTGCGGGCTCCTGACCAAGCCGGACGGGCCCTTTGCCAGCTGTCACTCGACGGTCAACCCTGAAATGTACACGGCCAACTGCGTGTACGATGTGTGCACCAATCAAGGTAGGAAACAGTGCATGTCCTAAATGGACGTTTCAGAGGTATTTTTTTTTCCAGCTGCAAATCAGTTGTTTCGGAAACAAATCGGATGGCAACGAACGGCAACGAATATAGATGTTGCCTTGTTATATCTTTGGATTCAATATCTTTTTGTTAGAATGAACTAAATTAACCACAACAAATATGAATCGGCCAGGACAAATTAGAGAGTGGAAGTAGTAGTTCAAGTGTATAATGCATATTTTAGTACAGGCGGACAGAGAAAAATGTAGAAAAAGTTGATTGTACTATTGTTTGTACTTAATATTATTGGCTCCAACATTTTTCCATACGCCGCAAATGGATCTTCTATGTGTATTGTTTGACAATATGTCCACCTAAAAAATGTATGAAAACAAATTACGTAAAAACTATATATTCTGTTTTGTTTACATTTTTGTGTAATTATGATCAATTATTGATTGATTTATATTTGTTGAGGAATTTTGTGTAACTTCCTACTTTAGAGTAATGATCTGGAATGCTAACAATGTTGTCTGTGTTCCCAGGTGCCAAACTGATTCTGTGTGACAATCTGAAGAGTTACAGTGACAGCTGTCTGTCTGAGGGAGTCAAAGTCAGTCCAGAGTGGAGGACGATTGCCAACTGTCGTAAGTCACACAGGATATATATTACATTATTGACACTGGTATAGTGTTGTCTGTAGCCTACATTATAACAATGTTTATAGGGTATAGCAATCACTGATCACTCATGCACTCACCGGCGATACAGACCAAAGCAATCAATTAACTATGGAAGCCAACCGTAGTGGCGGTCACAGTATTTAAAGTCCCGAAAAAATGGATGTCACGGACAAGGTTAATGCTGTTGTGAGTTAATGGGTTGTACCAATATCATCACCTTCTATCTTGACCTGACCTCGGACCCCCAGCTCTCTCCTGCCCGGCTGGGAGTCACTACGACGCCTGTGGCTCCGCCTGCCCCTCCACTTGTGCGGCCCGGGACTCTGAGGCAAGCTGCAAGTCCCACTGTGTGGAGGGATGCTTCTGTGATAAAGGACTGGTGCTGAACGGAGAGAAGTAAGCCTATACTCAGCACTATTGTGCTATTCTACTACTACTACTACTACTACTACATGAATCATCGTTGTCGTCACAATTATAAACATATATACAGTTGTGTCATAATGTAGTTATGCTGTAGTTAATGTAGTTAAAACATTAAAAAGGAGATAACTTTATTTAGACTCCAGCTTTCTAATTATAATCTTTGAAGTTATTAATTATTTTTGTATCAACATATTGACTGAAATCAGTGGAACTTTTTCTGGAGAAGCAGTGACTTGTGGTCAATCTGACAAAAGCCCACCCTGAGAGGACCCACCTGTGGGACACCTGTGTCTGTGTCTTCCAGATGTGTCCCCCTGTCCTCCTGCGGCTGTCAACACCAAGGGCGATATTACCCACAAGGCAGTGCGTTCTGGGCGGATGACAAATGCAGCGGCAGGTGTCACTGTGACCCAGGAAGTGGAAAGGTATGGACCAGCATGCGTGTGTGTGTGGCCCTAATATTCCCATAACCCATACATCTTTAGAAGCAAGCAATTCTTTAAAAATGTTATTTAGAAGTATGAATAATTTGTATCAGGACACTTTGTTATGATACAATTATTTTACAATGGTAATGTTAATTGAGAATCTTATCTTAGTTTAGGACTGTAACAAAGTCCTATGTTGTCATAAAGCCACTGCTGTGGCTTTTCCTGGGTTCACCAGAAGGAATGGAGAGAAGTCCGTTGATGCAGTAAAATAAGGCTGTTTATTCACGGTCTCAACATAGGTAGCGCGTTGATCAAAATATAAATCAAATAATACAGTCGCCCGTAGTCCGCTGTATGGTGGGAGTCCAGAGGGGGTTTGGCGCTGAAGTCCGTTCGGCCTTCTGTCGCCATGCGTGCCCAGCCTCTACTGCAGGAAGAGTGCACAGGTGTCATTATATACCGTTAATTGCACGCATTCGCTACAGCTGCGTCACATTCTAGGCATTGCTGCCGCTCCGCTCCCACAGCGCTAACCACACCCCCCTCATGGCTCACACATCCCCATTGCCCGACTGAGGCCGGGGTGTGTCCCGGCCGTCAGCCAACTCCCCCCCCCCCACCCCCCGCTCTAGCTTGGGCAAGCGAGAGAGGAAATCAGTGACGACCATCTGGACCCCCGGCCTGTGCACAACCTTAAAGTTGAATGGCTGCAGGGCCAGATACCACCTTGTGATGTGGGGGTTTGGGTCCTTCATGGTGTTTAGCCAGCGGAGGTCCGAACAGAGGGTGAACTACCTCCTGGGGCGCGCCGCCCCAGGAGGTAGCGCCCCAGGTAGTAGCGT
>OMOU01092447.1:0-16669 GCA_900312585.1 Malacocephalus occidentalis
CAGTACCCCTAAAGCTCTGATCGTAGAATCGCCCCTGGTTATGACTCATAACACTGAGGGTCTGCTACATAAGTGTCACTCATAACTTATGAGTGACATCTGTGTTGGTCATACAATGGTTGGTCTGACTGGCCGACGACAAATGTCTACTTTTCTCATTAAAAGTTGTATTTTTTTTTACTTGCCTAATTGATGACACTGTTGAACTGAGAAAAAAAAAAACACTTGAAGAGCATCACATTACCACGTGGGTTGTAAATCAGGCCTGCTACTTATAGCGAGTTAAAACCAACACATACATGGTAGGCCCAAAACAACCACAGAGAATCCAAATCTGTATGAATCCTGTCAAAACTTGATTGACGCTTGGCGGGGCAGTGCGCTGTCCATTCAGCACCAACCGTGAATTTAAACCAATGACATAGCCGTTACAGCCCTGCCCTATGTGGAGGGGCTACATCACAACTTCTAAAAACATAGTTACATCGCCTAAGGTTAGGCCTGCATGGCGCGTCCTGCCATTTGTTGCACGAGTGCGCAGTTGGTATTAAGGGATTGTACCGCAAAGCAGAGCGTT
Source organism: Malacocephalus occidentalis (assembly GCA_900312585.1). Taxonomy (NCBI): domain Eukaryota; kingdom Metazoa; phylum Chordata; class Actinopteri; order Gadiformes; family Macrouridae; genus Malacocephalus; species Malacocephalus occidentalis. The sequence goes on from OMOU01092447.1 coordinate 578, forward strand.
GAACTTTTTCTCCAGGATGAAAACTAGTAGGTTTTGTTTGTTTTTATTAATCAGCTTTTTTTTGTTTTACTGCAAAAATATCTAAATACTTTTGATGGGGAAGGAAATAACAGAAGAAATTGCACTGTTTAAAGACCGTTCTACCAACAGCAATGCGTAATTCATCTCAAGAGTACGTAACTGTATTAGCCTATCTGTATTATTGATTTGAAAGAAACGCGAACCGGATTGTTTTTTCTCAGAACACAAAGGTCGGTCATGAGAACATTAGCAATGAGATGCCGGTATACACAGCGTGTGTCGGCTGATTGGGATTTCAGTGAAAGGCGGGCGAAAACGTTTCCAGCAACAAAGTGGAGTAACACAGAGGACTTGGTCGGGAAACTATTAAGTTAACCTTTTAACGGGATTTCATTTCACAATGCTGTTGTGGACTAATTAAAAACACGATGGCGGAGTAATTCAAACGGGACAGGTACGTCCTCAAGTGAGAATAAAAATTCCTGGCAGACGATCTGACAGTTGTACAGGAGGCGCCGCGCGGTAGTTGGGGGATGGTCGTCAGCTGCTTCTCTCTCCTGGATGACCACAGATGCCAGCCTGCTAGTTTGATAATGAACAAAATATAAATGGCATACCTTCAACTGGCCAACATCAAAAGGAATTGCGTTTTGCCATTGTTTGGACGCGCTACAAGTATTTAATAGGCAACCAACTCCACGGTAAAGCCATTATATTACAATATAGCCTGTACAATATGGCTTATTGAAAAACATCATTGGAACTTGACGACCGGAAAGTTCCACTAAAGTTTTACGCACGAGAAACCGGTTTCTTCCTTTTCTTTACTTTTTTTTTACACAAATCTATTTGTGCATGTTATTTTTAAACGCATTTCCAAAGAAGAGGAATTCATTTTGAATCAGTCACGATAGCGATGAGCGGACTGGGCAAGCCCTTTACCATGGGCCTGATGCTGCTGTTCTGGACCCTGAGCGGACACTTCGGAGAGAGCGCGCCCAAGGAAGTCGCCACGGTTGCGAGGAACGACAATAGCTTTTCGCAGTACAATGCTGGTGTAAAACACATGGACAGTAGCCGGGACCATAGCAACACCGCAACGACAGCGACTCGGTCGACAGCACGAAAAGAACCGCCGACCGTGCCAAGGGATTTGCGCAATCTCAGAACAGAAAGAGCGGATACACATATCGGTGAGTAGACTAGTATGGTTTTGCGTGCGAGCGTTAACGGTGGATTCCTACAACTTCCTGGGAAACAGCCCCAACACAGTCGGCTGGTGATAAATAGTTTTACAAATAGTTTGAAGCTGATCATCCCCGTTTTCCCCACTTTCTGACCATGCACAGAAATGTCCACGAGAGATATCAGAAAAAAAGAACGGTTCCTAAAATACTTAACAGGTAAGGAGCGCTACAAGTGTGTAAGTGTGTGTGTGTGTGTGTGTGTGTGTGTGCGTGTGCGTGCGTGCGTGCGTGCGTATATGGGAGGGAATGCATGAAAGAACGAGACATATGGGGGGATTGAGGAAGTGTGTAACGTGATAAAAACAGAGGAGTGATAACCCACTAATGGCTCTGGAATGAATGGACGTGATGTGAGATTGGCTCGGATTTCAAAATATATTGGTTTTTCTTTCTCCAGGACCTCTGTACTTCAGTCCCAAATGCAAGAAGCACGTGTACAGACTCTACCACAATACTAGGGACTGTACAATACCTGCATGTAAGTCCTTAACCAGTGGCCCCATGTTTAATTATAAATTAATAAATGATCTAAATGATCTCATAAATTATGTGGAGCCTATCTATCTATCTAGCTATCTAGCTAGCTATCTAAATCTATATATAGATAACCTCTCAATTTCTTCCCTCTCTCCTCAGACTTCAAAAGGTGTGCACGACTCCTCACGCGGTTAGCAGGCAGCCCGCAGTGCACAGGCTAGCCCACTCAAGGTACATTAACCCATTCTTGAATGGATGGGTGAATGGGTGAATGGATGAATGGATGGAAGGAAGAATGGATGGATGGATGGAAGAATTGATATTAACTCCATTCTTGCATGAATTAATGAATGGATGCATGGACGGATGGGTGGGTGGATGTGGATGAATGCTTACATCTACAGCACTTTCAACAAGTAGACATGTGTCGTCAAAGTAGATTTTTGTTCATGTTCTGTTGATCTAAACAGAATGAGTATTAAGGGTCCACTGTACCAGACATAATACTTTATCACTCGTAACCAGCGATCTGGGACCCAATTATACACTGTGTGATCGTATTATTATGTACTGGCACTCATTACTCGACTCCATAAAAATACATCGTGGCCACAGAATGCGAAGCAGCGAAGAGCATGCAGTGTACAGCTCCGACAAGAAACAGCAGATCTGTGGCAAATCAGCCTCTTTCCATATTGATTTCACATGCTTCGTTCAGAGAAAGAAGGAATTTTTTCTGCCGCACATGCCAACTCTTAGACAGCACTGAATTGTACTCCCTCTTCATTGTAGGTTGCAGCCAAGCTTACGCTATCCAGCAAAACAAGAATAAGACGAGGAAGAAGAAAAAAACGCCTCTGGATAAAGAAAGTCTTTGGACTGTATGGGTGCAGCCATCTCCCTGGGAGCTGCCCAGTATGCATTAGGTCTAGTACTGTCCTGCAGAATGGTTGGACATTACTACCACCAGCAGGTCCACCTGGCCTGAATGACGGGGCCAACTGCACCTACAGGAGTTTGCCACCGGGCAACAAAAGACGAGAAGGACATAAAAGAAATGGAAGTGAAAGGAAGAAGTTGAAAATGACGGCTGACCAACAACCAAATCGCTGGCTAATCTTGCCAAAAACAAAAAAGGGATAGATTTGTTTCCAGCGTTCAGTTCACTTCTTAAACAACGGGACCGAAAACGACAAATAAAACAGGCCCTGTAGTACCTCTGCCCAGAAATAGGGTACAAAATACAAAGGTAAATTACTTGAGCAAATTGATTTAATTAATATATGTCATTTGTATTTTAAAATACAAAAATACATAAAGCAACCTGTCATTATCTGTACTGATCTCTGTCACTGAGGGAATCAAACATAAGCTCCAGCAGCAGGTTATGTTATCTATTTGTGTTTGATAACTTGTTATCTGGCTTTATACTCTAAGGACATATTTGACCTTTTTTCCCAAAATGTTAATGTTTGTGAAACAAGGGTTGAATGAAAATAAATAAATAAAGTGAAGTACAATTAAAAATAGTAATTTTTTTTAACAAGAATATCTGCAGAGTAACCCCTCTCTCATGTTCACATAGCTAGCTAGCTAAATCAGTTAACTGTTATTTTTCAACAGCTTGCACTGCATACATTCCTATTTAGCTGTAAAGTACATGCAGGTCTCAAACTGCACAGTGTGGCACAAGGTTATTACAAAAATGTATGAAATAACGAAAACTAGGTGGGAAAAACGTAAATAACCCTAACCCAGCCATAACTGGCTATGCTGCCAGTACATGTCCAGTGTTCTGAATGGTGCTGCATTTGTTTTATACACTGAAAAAACATTTTGAATCAAAGTCGCATACATTGTCTTTATCGATGAGTGTTTTGTCTTGATCAGATCCACAGACCGGCCACCACTTGATTTCATAGATGTACAGTATAGCAATTACAGTATATTATATTACAGTATATTATATTACCTATGCTGATTACAGATGCTGACGGTTTGTGAAAAGATTGTGAAAAGTGAATTTGTTTGTAGAGGTGGAGGTGCTTCACCTCGCCTAGCTGTTGGAAAACCTGAAATAATTCAAAATATACTTTTTCTAAACATTACATTTCCAAAACCTAGAATAACTTTTTGCATTTGTCATAGTTCATAAAAGTTTTTTATTATTTTAGATTTCTATTTCAAACATGTTTTGCGCAGGCCAAAAAGAAATACAGAATTGTAGAAACAGCCGAATACCCATAGAGATTAACATTTAGTCTAGCATTAACTTTGACCCTGGTCTTGACCTTTAACCTCGCCAATTTAACCCCCCCAAAATGTCCGGTCATGTGACATCATTTATATCAGTGATTCTCAACTGGTGGGAAGAAGCCCATGACTTAACGAATGTGACAATTAAATGGCTTATTATTTTTTGGAGTTTAGCTACAAATGTTATCGCTTTTTGTTCACTGAATGTGTTGAACAGTACATAGTTGAACAGACAAGAGTTGATAACTGTAATATGGGTTAATAATATAAAATGTATTTTTGGGTTGTGACCTAATGACATGTGTTTAGGTTAGAAGAGTTGAGATCTATATTGGCTCACCTCAGTTCCACAGATATCTTCAGGTCACCCAAAGCAACACATCCCCTTCTAATTAGCGCTTGTAGGGATACAGTTTTCATATTTAAAAGAAAAGAAAAACACACATTTTTCCCAACAGTTTATTTCTGATCAATTCAGATAACGACCAAATCCACAACACAGCAAACTCCTTCAAAAAAGCAAAAAAGCAAAACAAGGCTCGAAACATGCCGTTCCTAAGAATCCTCCAACAGAGCTCATCTTGGCTGCCATTGATTGTAATATATGGCCAAGTTGGGTTAAGTTGATGAGTGTGTGTGAAGAGGCCAATGCATATTGAATGATCGAAGGCCAATGCTTGCGTTTTGTCCAGCCGAGTCATGATTCACCATCTGATATGATTAGGAGTTGTTTTCCAAGAATCCTTTACAGCATCTCACACACTGTTCGTACACCATTTCAAAGTCTTCGTCGCGTCCCTTTAGAAGAGATAAGGAAACATAAATAAAGTTTAACCGGGATGAAGTTAACATATGAATGCTTCACGTTGTTTGGTAACAGCAGGAAGCTAGCCCGACTATGAATAGGATTTTACATTGAGCTTAATCAATGCCGTTAATGAGTTTTTCATGACCAGAACAAATGAAACACAAACCCCCCCAAATGATACCCTTGAAATTAAATCAATATCCACCTTTTCCAACAAGCAGTTTACAACAGTTTCACTTCTCTTGTTCCCTATATATGTATAGGAATACAGCCAAAGTATCAGGGCCCTCTTACTTATAGGTGATAAATAGCAATGGCACACCGATCGTTCAAAATGGAGACTGCAGTCCAGATTCACACGGGTTGCCAGGTTAAGGCCACAGAACGCGCACAGAACGAGCACAAGACAAGCCCAGCACAACATTATGAGACAGGCGTGAGTATTGTAGCACAGGACTAACATCAAATGCACTCCATGGTAAATAATCAAGGAACAACCTATGTAGGTCTATCGGTTTAAATGTAGTGCACACCAAGAGACACGGAATCCATTAAGCTTTAAAGCATTACGCTTTTAGATGAAAAACTCAATTTCAATGTGATAAACTTGCTTATAGCAAGATACCATCACACTACCCCGAATGGGGATAGATAGAGATGTGCTTCACACACTATCCCCAATGCGGATAAAATCAGCAAAGTTGTCCTTAAACTGCCCCAATTTGTAATAAAGAATGTTTATGTTGAGTTAAAGGAATTCCTATTGGCCATACAAAACACAATGGGGGAATTCTTATTTTGTAAGAAAACTCCACGACCTAAGCCTCTTCTATTTGTGTGCATGGTTGAAGTACAAGCAGACAAATCAACCACTGTGAATTCCAACACTTTGCTTTTGACAGGCAAATTTGCACCAGTTGTTAATAATTTGGACGGAGACAAAACCTGGAACTGGCGTGTGCACACGCACACGACATCACAGGCCCCTACTCAGCTGTGGCCCATTAGCTCATCAATGTATCCACACCGATACAAGAGAACTTATGTGGGGTGCATTTCTGTGCAATGGTGACATACAAGACTGCTGTCTGGCTCCATCTCAATACAACTAGGTTGATTGTGAGGAGCATAAAACCGCAGCCCAATATATTGTTTGGCTTCCAACCCATTATTGCAATTCTAAACGACTTGCATCTCAAATAGCCTGTACTTCCTTTGGCATGCAGAGGCACACTAAAAACTACTTTAACCCCAACTTTTAGATAGACTAATGAAGTAAAAAATGTTAGCAACCTCTTATTAAACCTATAAATCGAACACCAACATGCAATGACAGCATGTATGGTCCAAAGTTGTAAATTATACATGAAGCAAATGATTGCAAATTAAATGGGTATTTCAACAAAATAGAAGAAGTTATTGCATACTGCAAAATTGGCTGAAAATGTCAGAGGGGACTAGATTCTGATTTGAAGGTAATAAACAGTTTGGACAGGCGAAATATTGAACAGACTCCAAATCATTCATTCCCAGATCTTAAGAACAGCAGTGGTTGGAAGGAACAATTGCAGAGCAACTCCCAATTCACTGGCATGCATTTCCACATAAGTCAAGTGCTCTGCACTTGATCAAGGGAACCATCTCTTTTTCTGTGTTCTGTTTTTTGGAAAGCCTTAACGGGAACATTAAGGTATATAAAGTTCACACACACTACTTACATAATACGGGTCTTTGATGATGCGTTGTTTCTGGGGGTCATACGAACCAAGGAGCTCAATCTTTGCTCTACAGTTTTTCACAGATTTGGCCTTCTTCATCAGGTCGCTGCATGGATGAAATTCAAAGGAGTTGATAATCCTTGAACACTGCTGTACATTGTACTTGCACTCATACAATCACAATAAAGTTAACACAAGCGAAGGGTATGCAAGGAGAATATCAAGCTTCAGGTTAGAATGTACAGTAATTAGAACCATATGGCCTATTTTGGTAATTGGTCCTTAAATCAAGAGCACAAGAGACTGAATGTCCAGTTACTGGTGAAAGGGATTATAAAGTCTACCAGGATGGAGTTACACGCGCGCTACATGTGAACTGCAAATCCACAAAATTGGTGTCATCAGGTAGACCCGTTGGACACCCAAGGAGAAGGCTTTTACCCAGCTGTCCAATCAAAGGAGTTTTGTTTGTTGGCAAGTTTTGTTTGTCCAATCATGGAGTTGCCATGTTAAATGCCATGTTGATGGTAAAACATAACTGACTTGGATTATCATCATCAGATCTACCACCTATTTTCCTGCCACTGGACAGGATTGCCTGCAGGCAAGGTGCTTAGCTTACACACACCAGACATGTGTAAAGTTGAAGGAATGCATTATTAGATCAGTTCAAAAGTCACTGTAACATACATTTTCAGCATTGGTATGATTTCTAAATATTTAGTAAGGTTTTTAAAGTTAGGTGAAATAAACATTTAAATCCGTTTAGATATCATCTTCTTTAACGATCACTACAGTAATTTCTTTATTGATCTGGGCGTTCAAACACTGACTAACACAATTAAAACTTTTAGAGAGAAACTACCATGAAAACAAGATGATTAACTGATGACACAAAGTGAAAGAGATAACATATTTCACGAAGAACAAAGCAGGATGAAGACAATTAATTAGGTAGACGACAGTAGGATGAAATCTATTTGTGATTACTTGGCCCTAAAGGTCTCTTTTTCCCAGTCTGGTCAGCTTAGCACATGGAGTGGGAGGAGGGGGAGAAACACAGCGCCAGAGAGCAAAGACGAGGCATCCAAAGAACTCTGTAAGCTGCTTACAGATCAGATCTGCCATGGGCATGTGATCTCAAAACTGATCCTTAAACGTTCAAAGTAGCAAAAAATAACGCCCCCCTGCCCTTTGGAAGGGGCTTAGGGGGGAGGGGGATAGTGCTCATTAGATGGGAGGCCAGAGTCTACATGTTGGGCATGGCTCGGTGTCTTACCAGGACATTCATGTGTTGACGTGTATGGGAATGGAGTACCGGAGTCCCCTAGGAGTCGTTTGGCAGCTCCTTTCCCTGGCCTTACAGTGGCGCCGACCTAGCCTGTCCCCGTATGAACCAAAAACTTCCATCCAAGGCAAACATATGCCTCTAAGTGACACCTAATCATATTGTCTGGACTAGGTTTCTTTGGTTCCTTGCCCGAATTTCAGAGCATTATAATGAGCTGCACATGGTATTATTGCACCAATAACGGTATTTAAAAGGTTTTAAACGTTATTTAAATCACTAAGCTTTGTGCTGGCCCAATTATGTCAAGTCTGAGGCATTTTTGTGACTATGCCTCCAAGGCAAGTAGATTTGAGCCGTGTTTCCACCAAGAACCAGAAACTACTGCAAGGAACTAAAAGTTTCCTTCAGCTAGATGAGGCAAATTAGTCTGCTGACGTATGAAAGTGACTGCTGTTTTAAAATTCCTAACTAATAAGTCTCCAAAATATGGATGCATTAAAGTGCACACCTAGACAGAGAAATGTTCAGTGCTGCAAGTTCCTGAACTTTTGGAGAGAACCACCGCCCAACTAGGGACATTTCAGGGGTGGGGTTCCCGGGAAATGTAGATCTGCGGCGGAAAGGTTTCTACTTCTTGACGTTAAGTGTTCCTGCAGTGTAAAAAAAATACAAATAACACACAGCACTCGTGACCCTGGGGCCAAATAGCTTTACCTCATATTGCTGTCGTCCATACAGAGAATGTACTCAAAGTTCATGAAATCGTCCTTGGTCACCTGGAAAAAAGGGGAGGACCAATAGGACAAAGTGGATGTTAACTTTGGCGGCAGAGTTCTTTAGACAACTGTGCTATATTCCATGCAGAGGGCCTCTCAAGGACCCATGTTCAGACGGCGATTCTCATATCTGCTGCTATGAGCCACATTCATCAGCTGTAATGCACTGGGAGTGGTCACAGTTATTCGCAGTAAACAGCGACTATACAATAGATGTATGAGTAACATGAGTCATGTCATGAGTCATGAGGCAATTTTATACAGACATTGTAACTTATTATGTACGATCACAGTGACTGATACACAAGGTTTCAGGTTACAATGTTATAATCCATAACACCTATTCTGATTATAACAACAAATAGCTTAGCCATCATCATTACCAAATTAGCAGCAGTCTAGGATCTGTGATCAATTAAAGAACACCACCATTTAGACATTTGGGTGAACATCCCTAGTAATTTATCTTGGGGTACTGTTTGGCATTGAGACCTATGAAGTTATCTCACTCTCACTCTCACACTCACACACACACACACACAATGAAGTGGGGATCAAAGAACCACAAGGAAGGGGTATTATCTAGCATGCTTGACACAGCCCGGCATGATCTAATGAAACGGCTGGCGGCCCCCCATACATGCTATACTGCAAGAAATGACAAGCCAAAGAAACAAGCAAGAGCAAAATAAACTAAACTAAACAAACAAACTCAAACCTGGTTCACTCCAGTGACAGTGAAGGGCCAACTAATGAGATCTGGTTTTGCTCAAATAAAACCACTTCTACTGCTGACACAGACACTCAAACAGGCCCATCAAAATCTCCCTCTGTGTTTACAGCAAAACACACTGTGGTAATCCCATGCTGTAAAGCTTTATGTGAGCCTTCCTACAAGGCACACACATGCTTTTCTTGATTCTGTTATGTCGAGTTGTGACTTGGGGCAACACAGGGAGACAACAGAGTTTCTGCACTAAATTAAGACCTCATCAAAGCCCGGGCAAAATGACCATGTCACAACAGTGGAATGCGATTGGTCTGCCGAAATAGTTGATGAAACAATGAACCAATGATGGATGAAAAGGCAAAGATAACCCTTACTAACCCTCTGAGAAATATGCAAGGGAAATTATCTTTCCATAGTGTCCACGTTACTCAAAATAAGTAGCAATAGGAATTAGAGCTTAGCTCAGGCAAAAATAAAAACAAAAAAACAAGCCTGACGCTACCAGAGTTCATGCATGTTCTGTCTGAGTCATGCATGGGCCCGTCCCATTGGCTGCAATTGTTTGAGTTGTTGTAAATGACAAAAATCTGTTCAGAATTATGTGCAGGACGTGATTGAATAGCCTACTTCCTCTCGTGGAGGACTCCAAAACCTTTGACTAGTGACAAACAAACAAACAAATTGACAGGGAATTTGCAAGCCAACAATCAGATTTTGGGGATTACAGAGGAGGTGTCAGTGTCAGTATTTGTTCAGAATTATGAATGGGATATTAATGAATAGCGGAAAACATACAGGAAACTGGATGTTTATTAGAATCCCAAAAAAGGATGACACTGCAACACAATAAGCAACAAATAATGATCTCATCAATGTATGATGACATTGTAACTTATTATGTACAATCACAGTGACTGATACACAAGGTTTCAGGTTACAATGTTCTAATCCATAACACCTATTCTGATTATAACAACAAATAGCTTAGCCATCATCATTACCAAATTAGCAGCAGTCTAGGATCTGTGATCAATTAAAGAACACCACCATTTACACATTTGGGTGAACATCCCTAGTAATTTATCTTGGGCTATTGTTTGGCATTGAGACCTGTGTTAGTTATCTCTCACTCACGCACGCACACGCGCGCATGCACGCACGCACGCGCACACGCGCACGCACGCACGCGCACACGCGCGCACACGCACACGCCGCACACGCACGGCAGCTGGGCTGGGGGCAATATATCAATATAATAATGTCATATTGTAAGACGAGACTCCATATCGTAATACCATGCGATGGTATAATGGTTGTCTTTTCCTGGTTTTAAAGGACAATTGACACATTGACAATTATTGATCAAAAATCTCAAATAGGAATTATTAAATCTCAAATGTTGTACCATTTTATATAGACCATTTATTTACTGAATGAGGAGAAAACATGCCATATCGTGATATATATATTTATGGAGAAATTAAATTACTTATTAAAAATGAATTAAATGTCGGGATAGAAGACTTTGGTGCCCAGCCCTACCTGCCGGGCCCTGTGACTGGTCTCAATGTCATGCAGCCTGAGGCAGGCCAGACCACGGCTGTCCGGTGAACTGCCAGTGTTCCAGTCAGACGTGGCACCACTGTCTATGACCCACTGCAGCAACAGAGAGCACAAAAGGCAGGGGGGTTGCTAGCAGGAGTGCTGGGTGGTCGTACCTGCCGGGCTATATGGCTCATGGGCACGCTGTGCGTCTTCATGCAGGCTTGGCCACGGTGATCAGGAGGACTGCCAATCTCATAGGTGGAGGTTGCAGCGCTGTCTATCCTCCACTAGGCGGAGCACGGGAAACATCCCCTGGTTAGCATAGCCGCAAGCTCAACCATTATACTGCAGTATATTTATTTATATCTCTATTTTTGGTTACAACTTAAACATTAGATTAGAATAGACAGTTTGAAATAATGCATTCGTGTTCAGTATTCACATGGAATAGGCCTATACATATCAAACTATATCTGAATGCCAGGGTTAAATACACATCAAAATTAAAATGTTGACCTATTCAAACATGATGATAGCCTGATAGTATGCACTATGATGATGATCAAAAAGTTACAAGCCCTGTACATCCCAATTACTAAATACGACATGTATTGAAGTGAAAGTGCTGTAAATGATCTTTGGCAGATGTTAATAAACTACGTCTTAGTTTTGGAGTTATAAATAATTCACAAATAGAGGCACAATGTGTGAATCAAGCTTCACACATTGATTGAATTAGTGCCTAGTAGTTGTAGTTGTAGTAGTAGTAGTAGTAGTAGTAGTAGTAGTAGTAGTAGTAGTAGTTTCCTGATTCAGTTCCATTTACCATGGCTCAGAGTATCACTGGTAAGACATCATTTCCCCCCCAATAATGCATGTAATAAGGACACAAATTTGGTTAGAAAATACAGAATTTTATCAACTTTGTCAAATAAATGGCATGACAATGATAGGTTTATAATGCTGCCAAAACATGAAGAAAATGTGAATCATCTTGATCATAACCTTATCAATGACCCCGGCATCCGTCACCATCTGATGGAATATGGCTTCAGCAATGGGGGACCTGCATATATTCCCTGTTAAAAGACACAAAGATACGAAAGTACGATTGACAATCAGCCATGGAGATGGCGCAGGACCGCAATATCTGAATATATAGATGGAACATCTCAGTTCATTTGTTTTTCTGGGTTGAAACATGCAAGCTGGGGTCTGTGCTATAAAGCAAGATACAACATACCCAGGATACATACCCAGGATATTGTTCCCTTAGCTGGCTAAGCCCAACAACTGCAATCAAGTGTAAGCGGTCGCAAACACGGAGTCACATGAAGTCTATCAAAGCCACATATCTTACCCAAGATGGGCAAACTAGAATATAATACTGCCTATACTGCCAATACTCAATGTATAGCGTACATGTATATATATTTATTCAGTCATTTAACTGCTCTACTGTCGCACTTTTGCTACTACCTTTGCACTTCTGGTTGGATGCTAACTGCATTTCGTTGTACTCTGTGCATGTGTACTCTGTGCAATGACAATAAAGTTGAATCTAATCTAATCTAATAAAATAAATGAGCATTGATAAATATAATCCAGGCTAAAAGCAACTGGCAAAAATTGCCAGCAAGAAATTGCAGACTCTGTGAATGCATAGGCTCATCAATAACTGCCCAATCATTAAGGCACAAGCTGATCTGACTATAATTAGCCAACAAATGTGTATTCCATTACATGAATGCATTGCAAAGGTTTATGGCAGTGCAACACAATTTTAGCCTCAGTATTTCAGCTACAAGCCCTGTTAAACAGTCTTGGGAGCAAATAAAGAACAAATAAAACATCGGTCCATTTCAGACTTGTCATGTTAATAAACTGGCAACATATAGCTCAAGACCAAGATGTGCCTCTGCTGAGAATCCATCTTTCACATAGATATTGATACTTGAAGAGACATTCTCACTATTTGTGCGCCGAGGTCCACTTCTATGAATGGTGATGCCATTTTGGTCAGTAGTCTCTGCTTTATTCCATGTTGATATTTTTTTACCTCAAATATGACCTGCTCCAGAGAAGGGTACATGTGCAGCATACAATGGTGATTATACCATGGACCTGCAGTTACCTCACTAAGCCTTAACCCTGCTATAGGCCTCTAGTCTCTTCTACCTGTTAGATACATAACCAGACTGCAGTGTTCAGGTTAACAGGTAACAAAGATAGCTGTTCTAATGTACTGGTCATGGCGTGGTGTCAGCCTTCAAAAAACTGGCAGTGAAGAAGAGCAAATAAAGGACAGTTCCTAGGGCAGGTGAGATAGATAATCCCTCCAGCGGGTTCTGGGTCTGCCCCGGGGTCTCCTTCCAGTCGGACGTGACCGGAAAACCTCTAAAGGGAGGCGCCCGGTAGGCATCCTGGTCAGATGCCCGAACCACCTCATCTGACTCCTTTCGACGCGGAGGAGCAGCGGCTCTACTCCGAGCTACCTCCCGATGTCTGAGCTCTTCACCCTATCTCTAAGGCTGAGCCCAGCCACCCACCGCAGGAAACATACATACATACATACATACATACATACATACATACATACATACATGCTATATATGCGATATATGCTAGTCCGTGCATATATTCATGGTAATCCAAGAAGTAGGTAGAACATACAGTTTGCAAGGACGTAACCATGTAAACCAAATATAGGTTTAATCTACGCCACTCCTCGTTCTAAGCAGACCAATACTGTAAACAGTTTAGTGACAAACTGACTTAATATAGCTTAATTCATTTGACCCATCTCACTAAACTCACTGCGCTGTGAGTGGCGCAGTTTCAGGTTAATCATTTAAATATCAACCAGACACTAAAATAGACTTTGGACTACACCAGTAAAAAGGACTGTTGTATATAGCAGTCGCTGTAAAGGGTTATGCTTAATATATTTATGTAAATAATAACGACATAACCTGACCGCCATGGTGATGATTTATGTAAAACGTGCAAGCTAGTGTGTTTTAGCTTTGTTGGCTGATACCAGATTAATCTGGTAAAAGGACAGCATGGACGTTCTTGGGCAACCATGACATATTTTTGAAAATGTAATTAAGAGGTTCGTTTAAAAAGAAATGTTGTTCGACATTGCAAAGATATGTGGTGAGGGGTGCAAAGCGTTTCTTACCCAAGCACACGAACAAAACAGACTTTCCACCGTTGGCTGCCATGTTGCTTCAAGGGGTCTTCTGTCACTCTGCAGGCGACGCCGAATTTGCCTGTTCAAAATGTATTCGGACAAACTAATTGATATTCCAAAAATATTCATGTTACGTTTTTCTAAAGTGCATAGAGTGTTGAAAGCAATGTGTATGCAATTGTCAGTGAGAGAGATAGAGAGAGATAGAGAGAGATAGAGAGAGAGAGAGAGAGAGAGAGAGAGAGAGAGAGAGAGAGAGAGAGAGAGAGAGAGAGAGAGAGAGAGAAATACAAAGCTGCCTTCCAGGTTACAGCCTACAGTCTATCTACAGAGTCACCATGGTAACTAAAATTTGTCTTAAGATTGAAATTCTGCCTTTCCCTTAATTCTGATTTAACATATCCGGTTAACCTGGAAATCCAGTTTGTTGAAACAATGAACAAGTAAACAAACATTTTAAATAACAATTAAAATGAATGTTAACAAGATCTGTGCTCGACATTGCCTTATGTGTGACTCACTACTCATGTTACCGGTTTTAGAAAAGTCCAATTTAAAAAAACTCCCTCACCCATAATATTGGACTGGTAACAAGTCGGTAACAAGTCTTACCCTGCAATTGGTGACGACTACAGCAATTGAAATGAGAAAAATATATTTTGTTGATTTTTAGTTAATATTTCAAATAAAAAATGCACTACCCCACCCACAATATGGTCACCTGTAGTACGTTTCACTGCAATTAGCGACTACTACAGCAATCACAATGAGAAACCGTAATTTAGTTGACATTTTTCCGAAAAACTATACATTTGCTCAATGCAATTTCACTTTCAATGACTTCTCATTTGTAGTAAGTAACACACTCCAATGTGAAGTTAATACAACCACCAGAAAGAGAAAGGCAATTTTAGGGCGCTTCTTATCAATGTGCATTTGATGAGGTGCAGAGGTGATTATAAGCTATTCATTTTCGGGGACGGGCATGTCAAATGAACAACCAGTCAAGTCAATTTTATTTGTACAGCCCTTAATCACAGTTACAGTCTCAAAGGGCTTTACAGGCCATATTATGGGCCAAGTGCTCATGATGACAGCCCCCTAACCCTAGCCCCCATAAGGGCAAGAAACAACTCCCTTAAATAATAAGGAAGAATTCTGGAGAAGGAATGCAGAGCAGGGGATCTTTTCTTCCAGGGAGGGTTTGGAGTGCAATGGGTGTCAAACTGGCATACAAAAGTGGTAACAAAGCATAACAAATATAAACAATTACAGGTGGTAATGGAATAGTAATATTGTGAGGTGGTGCTGGCTGGAGAGTAAGCTGGTTGCTGTCAGGTGGAGTGGCCAGGAATCCAGTCATGAAGGCTAGCGCTGACAAATTGGAGCTGAGGGGCGCTACAAGCAGCCAAAAGCGAGGGAAAATAGGTGGGTTTTAAGCTCACAAATATCAGCCTCCCTCATTACAGGTGGCAGACTGTTCCACACATAGGGTGCTCGATACGAGAATGCCCTGTTTCCTGGTGGTTTTTTATTCATTTTTGGAATTGATAGAAGGTCAACCGCTGAAGACCGGAAGGGCCGAGAAGGACAATAGGGAACAATAAGGTCCTTCAGACAGGTATGATAGTGTGGACACATGCATGGTCAGGTAGATAAGAAGTAGCACCTTCCAATCTGATCTGGCGTTTATTGGGAGCCAGTGGAGGGAAGTGAGAATAGGAGTAATGTGGTCAAACTTCCTAGTTCTCGTTAGAAGTCTAGCAGCAGCGTTCTGCACAAGCTGGAGGCTTTTCATAATAGAGCTCGGTAAGCCAGAGAACAGTGCATTACAGTAATCCAGTCTGGATGATATAAATGCATGGATGAGTGTCTCTGCATCCGCAGTGGATAACGATCCTATAATGGAAGAATGCGGTTCTGTTCATACTTTTCACGTGCTGATTAAAATAAAGCATAGAGTCCAACAGAACAGCAAGATCCTTGATGCAAGGGCTTTAGGAAATAGTAGATCCCTCAAGGCACAG
>OMOU01092448.1:2500-16860 GCA_900312585.1 Malacocephalus occidentalis
TGACTACTCAGAGACGGAGCTATCCACAGGCAAAATATGTGCAAATATATATCATATATAGGTTATTTACTTCTCTGGCTGTCTAAACCCCAATAGCCAGCCCCATATATGTTTATACAGTATATATATATATATATATATATATATCTCTTGTATCATTTATTTCACTATGTTTGACATGTGTGCACACATGCACACACACACACACATGCATGCGCGCACACATGCACACACACACACAGGTATGCACACACACACACACAGACACAAAGATACAGAAACACACAGACACACACATTTGATGGGCATGTGCCCATCGAAATCAAAAGCAGCTACCGGCGGCATTATTACGATGCTGCCTACATCTGCTCTCTCCCAGTTAGCGGCTAGGACACACAAACTCTTCAGGAACATCCACACACACGCTCCTTGGGCAACTCCCGGGATTTACCCAGGGGATGCTATCGTCTGCCAAGACGAGTGGGTGGAGGTGGGGAAGAGATGAGGAGGGGGCGGGGGGGATTCTCTTCACACCAAACGAAGAATTCCCAAGTACTGTTGAGGCAAGACACACGTTAGTGTCGTGACATCAAGGCTCCTCTCGACCCCGAGAGTTTGAGGTCGTCCGCCCTCTGTTTGAAGTCATCCCCATGCTTCTCCTCTCATCAACACATACCAGGGAGTTACAAGGAATTAGGGATGCCAGGGAATTGTCCAGCCTTGTGTTCGTTTGCAGTTGTGTTGACTAGCAATGGCTGGTAATATCTAAAACACATTGATAGATATTGTGTCGACAGGTGCCATCTGCAAAAAATTGTGTAATAGTAAACAAGGTAAGATAAGATAAGATAAAGTGGAACATTATTCATCAGTACACGCACATAGCCAATGCTAAATTACATTCTACTGCCCCTTGGAAGTCTGAAAAGCAGTATTTCAAATAATATCTGAACATTGAGCATATTGCATTTACAGAAATATTGAGATATTTGAAACGCACCGATATATTTCAGGTGTGTGTATGTATTTCTGTGTGTGTGTATGTATGTCTTTCTGTGTGTGTGTGCGTCTATATGTGTGTGTGTGTGTTTCTGCAAAAGTGAATGTGTGGTCATGTTTGTGCTTAGTTGTTGCATTTACAAAGTGTCATTGTGTGTATTTGCATGTGCGTGTGTGTGTGTGTGTGTGTGTGCATGTGTGTGTGTGTGTGTGTGTCTGCGTGCATGTGTGTTTCTCTGTGTGAGTGTGTGCGTGCGCATGTGGGCAACTTGCGCGTGCGTGCGTGTGTGTGTGTGTGTAACCGTGTGCGCGGGGGACACATCTATCACATAGTCTGGAGAGTTACAGAGTGTGAAATCAACTTTGACATTCATGGTTCTAACCTCCCAGGGCCATTGTGAAGTGGAGGATTTAGAGTGTCAGTTTGCAGACGGGGAATAATAGCAGACATGTCTTTGTGGCTCTTTTGAAGTTGACTTTTCCCCTTCATCCTGATGCTTATTAGCTCTGAAACACTTCACTTTGATTCCTCTTTTGTGTCTTTTCCCTTGCCTTACGTTGCCATTTATTCTTTCAGAAATTCAAGATTCAAGATTTCTTTATTGGTTCAATGGAATGCTTACGTAAAGACAAATTCCATAGATATACATATCTATCTATCTATCTATCTATCTATCTATCTATCTATCTATCTATCTATCTATCTATCTATCTATCTATCTATCTATCTATCTATCTATCTACCTATAGAACTATATATATATCACATGTATGTGTGTCTGTATTGATGTTTTGACCTCATCCAAAAAACGTCTATGCTGCCTTGGGTCCTCAGCAATAAATCTGCTAAGTGTGAAGTTAATAGATGAACGGTTGTCGGGAGAATCAAATTACAGACATACTTACACACACACACACACACACACACACACACACACACACACATGCGCGCGTGCACACGTGCACACACATACATTCATACAGAGACTCATTCCATTGTAGTAAGATTTTGATAGTTAAATGCAGGACTCAGCACACTATTGCACATTTGCCTGCTGCTGTCTCCACTGTAGGTTTTCCTCTCCGTGTGTTCAGGCTCAAAAGGCTAAATATCCATCATTCCTTCCACTTGGCTGAAGTTTGTCCTCATTTGATTGGCAGATAGGTCTTCACTGCCAGCAGCCATTGAAAAATCTCATGTAGCTCTTCAGGCTAACAGCAAGGTAACTGAAACTCACTGAGCCAAACTTCAACTTGATCTGCCAGGGTGATTTTAGCAGAAGTTTGTCATTGTAGTTTTTTGAAAAAACAGATATTCTGGGACATGGAATGAAAATAGCGGTAGTTTGAAGAACTCATATCCAGCCATTTGTAGGCGTTAGCTAGGCTAGTGTTTCCCAGAGTCATCAAAAGGGCAGTGGAAATGATCTTTATTATGCTAGATGCAACAAAACTGCAAAGATTATTCTAAATGAGAAGTGGATTTGATAATGAGTGGATGAGCCATGCTGTTTTAATCAACAAGAGCAGAATAATAGGAAGCCTGGATATATTGTACCTACTTTCAGGGAAGATGGATTATATGCATCGCAGCAAGGCACAGGGGATGACACTGCAAACGCTACATTAGGTCTGAAAACGTTTTGACAATTTGTAAATGAACGTTAACTAATAGCAATTAGCTGTGACCGGGTGATCTCGTCTGTCTTCTGACCGGGTTCAGGTCCATCAGTATTGTCAGGTATCAAAATAAAAGACAGGTCTGTTCCGGGTCCTACCTTTTCGGGGATTTTCAGGCCCCCGGTTCGGGCCCACCTTTTTGGACCAGTGAAGACCTACAGTATATTCTAAATCACCCGTCACACACAGCACAACGACGTCTGCATTCACAAGTAGCATTTTGCTGCATTGATGCATGCGCATGCTTCGCTATATACTCAGTACTGGACACGTTCAAGATCACTGCACACCAGGAACATGTGCACGTTCAAGGAATGCACTCTTTTAGCGCATTCTTGCACAACACCGCGTTTGTGTATGTTTATTTTCCTGGTGCTGAACCATGAGATTTTTTAAATTGTAAATAGTGTGCCGCAAGAGAAAGGGGTTTTGAAACACCGAGCGAGGCAACATGGAGACCAATAAAATGGCAAAAATGTGTGCAAGGTCCTTTTACATTGTGCGTGACCATGCTCAATGTTTGCACTTTGTTCCTAACGCTTGACATTTATCATGACATAACTAATCGGAAAATGTAAAGCCGACACAGACAAGGATATCAGTCAGGGAGTAATGGGGATGTCTGTTTACAATGTCTGCATTAGAGGTTGATGTTGAATGGGCTTCTATGGCACCTCATCCCTGCTCTCCCCAGAGCCGGGCCAGTGGCTCTCTGCTAGACAAGCGGTATGTGGAGGTCGCCATTGTGTTTTTTGTGTGTGCGTGTGTGTGTGTGTGTGTGTGTGTGTGTGCTGAGCATCTTTCTTTCGTTTCTGCCACACGTTTGTGTACAATCCCTGCTGTCCACTCCCACACAATAGCGAAAGGTTTAATACGATGGAATACGCAATAACGTATACATAATGTTCACTAACGGTGTTTCTGTTAACTGAGGGTGCTTTCACACCTGAGCAGTTGAAAACGCGGGTCTCCGTCCGCTTCCAGGTGAACTACGGATCGGTTGGCTTTAGGTATGAACGCCGTCCGAACCAACTACAGGAACCAAACCGGGAAACAAATGCATTATGGATGGTCCCCGGGGAATCCACCGTGTGTGTGCGTCTGTCTCTCTATCTGTGTGTGTCTGTACTGCCAAGCAGAGTCCTGCATCGGGTCGGGTGATCCACAAAATAAGTGATTCGCAGGTGGTATTTTGTTGCATGTTTTCCCAGGTTGGGTCACGTTATGTGTTATATATATTATATATTATCTTCTTTATATATTATATTATTATATTATTTTAATATTTATATGTCAAGGTTTTTTTGCGAGGGGCAAATGACCATCACTTGATATACGTGAGATTATTAGTGTGCATTATTGCGGGTGGTCATTATGAGAGGTTTTCACTTGCCGTTGCTATTATAGAATATACGCGTTCGAGTCCGGCTGCGGATCTTGTGCCATCGGGTCGGGTTGTGGAACGCGTGGTAATATGTGTGGGTGGTGGGCGGCAAGTGACCCCTTCGGTCACGAGACGTTAGTTTATGATGTTTGGTCCAGTGTGAACGCTAACCGCACCGCATGGAAAAGTATCAACTTCACCCCTAAATCGGACCGAGTCTACCGAGCTATAGGTGGGAAAGGGCCCTAGGGTAATGGTGTTCATGATATCTAAGGCATATACACTAACCCCTATGTGCATGTGATGTAATAATGCTTATTACAGCATTTTAATGGTTCATTAACGTACACTTATTGTAAGTCCATCCGTCCATTCTCTTCTGCTTATCTGGGGCCAGGTCACGGTGGCAGCAGGCTAAGCAGGGCTCTCCAGGCCCTCTTCTCCCCAGCAACACTCTCTAGCTCCTCCTGGGGGATCCTGAGGCGTTCCCAGGCCAGATGAGGTATATCATTCCTAAAGTGGTAAATGTAAACCTTATTGTAAGCGTTACCTATATATATTGAATTATTTTTTAAACTGGTCCAGTAAATGCACAGCTAATGTACACAGGGTGTTCATGATCTTTTTTTCATGATGATTTTTTCCGTACATTACACCTCTAAAAAAATGTTTTCATTTAAAGAACAAAAGATGACATTTTGAAATAGACAATTTTAGTGAACAATTTCAACCCCTGCAAACACCTTGACTGTAAAACCAGTTCAGAATGAAGTGCAACATCCATCCATCCATATATGGGCTATACGATGACAGCTTTATAACCTTTAGATAGAATGGCTGATCCCCGGTGAACAGGTGAAAGAACGGGCATAGCATCTTGAATCAGAATGATGCTATTGTGCCAGGTGCTTCAGCACACATACGGGAAGTGACTTGGTGAAGTTGGTGTACCACAGATACAAAGAACACAATGTAAGCAAAATATGAACAGACTATTGAACAACAAGAATGATAACAAAACATGAACAATATGTACACACTCAGTTATTAAGAACTATAAATGATGGAGGCTGTGAACGGCTCAGAGGCATGAGAGGGCTAGAGGCTATGAAATGTTTATCAGCATGTACACTATAAATGCAAGGTTAATTGAATTGCTACGTTGCCTACATAATAGCTGGGATGAGAGCAGCAGTACCGAGTCCAGTCCCTTGATGGACATTGATAGTTCAGGAGTCAATACGATTATCTGTTCCTGTTTTAAACTTAAAATCAGTGTCCCTATAATAATCAAAACCAAAAACACAACCAAGAACACAACCAAGAACACAACCAAGAACACATCCAAGAAAACATCCAAGAACACAACCAAGAACACAACCAAGAACACATCCAAGGAAACAACCAAGAAAACAACCAAGAAACCAACCAAGAACACAACCAAGAAAACAACCAAGAAAACAACCAAGAAAACAACCAAGTCAAAGTCAAAGTCAAAGTCAAAGTTATTTTATTTGTCAAATGTGCTATATTGACATACAGCACAGATGAAATTACATGCCTCTCAGGCCCAGGTGAAATAGTGAATGAATAGACAATCTAAAACAGTGAAGACAAACTAAAACAGTAAAAACAAACTAAAACAGTAAAGTCAAACTAAAACATTAAAGACAAACTAAACAGTAAAGACAAACTAAGACAAAAGACAAACTAAGACAAAAGACAAACTAAGACAAAAGACAGTCTAAACCAAGTGACAGTCTAAACCAAGTGACAGTCTAAACCAAGTGACAGTCTAAACCAAAATGACAGTCTAAACCAAATGACAGTCTAAACCAAATGACAGTCTAAACCAAATGACAGTCTAAAACCAAATGAACAGTCTAACCAGATTAACAGTCTAACCAGATGAACAAAGTCAAAGTCAAAGTTCTTTTTATTTGTCAAATGTGCTGTATTGACATACAGCACAGATGAAATTGCATGCCTCTCAGGCCCAGTTGAAACAGTACAGACAAAAAAGACAGAAAAGACAATTATCTAAGACAAAAGACAAATATCTAAGACAAAAGACAAAAGACAAACTAAGACAAAACTGAGAACAGTCTAACCAGATGAACAGTCTAACCAGATGAACAGTCTAACCAGATAAACAGTCTAACCAGATGGACAGTCTAACCAAATGGACAGTCTAATCAAATGAACGGTCTAAACCAAATGAACAGTCTGACCAAATGCACAGTCTGACCAAATGAACAGTCTGACCAAATGAACAGTCTGAACAATATGAACATCTGAACAATATAAACAACTGAACAATATAAACAATATAAACAATATAAACAATCAACAATATAAACAAGTAAACAATTAAACAAAAGAAAACAACCAAGAAAACAAACCAAGAAAACAACCAAGAAAACAACCAAGAAAACAACCCTCCAAGATAACACACCACCAAACATACAAACAAATCAAAAAACGGTAAACGTGTAAATCAGAACACAAAACAGTTCTAACATGAGCTCAAGTACACAACTCTTTTTTATTTTTTGTTGATGTGATGATTATAGTCTAATTTTAAGGAGAACATTTTGAAATCCTTGAGCTGGGGCGTGGGGTCTGATTAATGTTTGGAGGTAGGTAGGGGCAGTTCCGTTGACAGCCTTGTAGGCCAGTATGAGTGTCTTGAATCTAATGCGACCGAGGGGGACTGGCCTGTATACGAAGCCAATGTCTTCCTGTGAACCAGGCCTTTGTTATAACTCACCCCGTGTTATTGTTATACAACTGTCCTCCTCACAGAAGCCTATGTATGAAGTCACAGCCTCTGTGCCTGTGTGTTTGTCCAGGCTGTTGTAAAGCAGTCCCAATCTGTCTCATCCAACAGCACCACAATCCCTCCGCTGCTTCTCAGATGCTCCAATGCTTAGATCTCTGCCACAACAGCTTTAAAATATTTCCGTTTTTGGCTTGTACGCCGGGATCACATGGAGAGAGAGACACCCGGGGATGGGGATGTGATAAGCTTTGCTGATGGTGCTGTAACAGTGATACAAAGTCCTTCTGTTCCCTGGTCCAGCATTTAATGAACTGTTTATATTTTGTGAGTAAAGTTGCACTCGCTAAAGACCTTGAGGACAACTGGGGGAGACCGCGTTCAATCTCTTTACGCTCCTGCTATTTGATTGGCGAGTTGGCATTTAAGCCTTGTGCACGTCGGGCTTGCACAGGAGATGTAAACACAAGCCGATATAAAGGGAGTGAATGTACAGGGAGAGTAAAGCAGTCTCCAGGTGATGAATAATGATTCCAGGTCAGGAGAACAAGTTTGTAAAATCACTTTCACAATGTTGCATCAGCCCTGATTCATATCGAAACAAATCCCTCCATCTTGTGTTTCGTGTGACATTTTCTGGTCAAGATCCGTGATACGTTGTAGACGGGCAGTTGCACGGTGAAGTCCATTGTGTCGATTCACACAGCCATGATTCAGTAAAAACACAAGACAGAAAAGAGAGAGAAAGTCCTATGTGTCCTGATAAGAATACACAAGATGTCCATTTTACTGCATAGATAGCAGACATTTGAGAGGAGTATTCCTGGTTGGTCGAGGCTTCTTTTCCTCGTTTCGCCATGCAGAGAACCATGGATGCGGCGGGAACATTGGGAAATAAAATTAGATGTTGTCGAGTCCCTGATGTTTGGCGTCTCGTCCCTCCTGAATATAATCTAAGTCGAATCACGATAAATGGAATTAAAGAAAACAAACAAACACAGAAGTGCACTGCAACTGTAACAGTCAAGGCAGTATTGAATATCGCCACTAGGGGCGCACCTCATTTCATACAACTCGTGTTTAGTTACGTTTAGTTTTTGTCGCTTCCGGCTATGTATACTGTCGATAGCAGAGAGCATTTTAGTGTTATATTGTTCAGATGATGGAGACCTGGTGTTCCGTTGGACCAACTTAACTAAACGGTGAAACCGAATTAGAATGTGACGTCTGCCGTCTCTCCGCTGAGGGGCTGTTCCGGAGCACGTACCTGGCCTACACTACCCTAGCACCGCCTCCCGTTACACAGCACATCTTAGGGTAACCCACGACCACCCCTTTCACAAAACCATTTGGAATGTATAAGGAGGTGTTTCCAATCGTGTTGTGCTTTTCTGCTTTGACTATTCAATCAACATGTTGATCATTGGTGTGTAAAGAAGTGTAAAGAAAGGGAAAGGGAATACATGTTTTGAGATTTTTGCTTAACTTGCCAATTACTCGCTGCTTCATACATATTAAAATCACCAGTAATCAACTTCATAATGGCTAACGTGTCCATAGCTCATGTTTCTAGACTCTCATCCGTAACATACACTATAACTTCCTCAAGTGAGTTATGCTGAAGCAGCTTTTTTCTGACTTAATTTAGAGACAGCAGGAAAGGAATCAGAAGAGAGCGAGAGCGGGCCGACCCGGGGCACGAAAGGTCTGGCCAGATTAAATCAGAGGTTCCAGCAGGGCTCGCACGTGCCTCCAAAGGCAAGGGATTCAAAAGCAAGATTCACTCTGGGAGCGGCATCTCAGGATCTCTTCAGCGAGGTTGAGCTCGCAGGTCAACCTAATCATCGCCATCATCCACCAGAAATACTTTTTTTTTAATATGGTTTAAAAGGTGTTGAGGAAATGGCGTGCTGGCCAACCCATCTGATGAAATCCTAGGTGACTCATTGTGTACATTGCTCTCATTTGATGTTTCTCAGGCTCAGACCCGTTGTCTCTGAGCAGAATTGACTTGCTCCAGTTACTTCTGTTCTGTTCTTCTGTTATTTTTGCCAGACCAGAGATACAGGAAGCATTCACGGCAGTAATATAGCCTTGGATGGCCACCGTGTTGCACAAGGCCTGTTGCTTGGCGATAAAAGGCGAGATAAACAATTGTTGCACCATAGATGACAAGCATTTTTGCTTTACAACTTTTTCTTATACCCAATCACTGATCACGTGGAAAACTCATTTGTGCATGTATGAAGATGTCTATAACCAGGGATGTGCTGGGAAAGAAAATGGCCCCTGGACATATGCCCCTCGACCGGCCCGGGGAGTGGGTGGGGGGGTTCGGAGAGGGGCTGGGGGTTTTGGCATATTACATGTACAATTATTATGATACTACAGTATTTATTGCAACAATTTCCTAAAACAACACTCCAGATATTGTTATCACTACTTCTTTGCTTTCAGGGAAAAAAACTGCACAAATTCGTCCATCCTTCCTTACTGAAAACAAATAAAACGATCCTAAGATCACTCCTAAATGAAATACAATGAGGATTCCCTCAAATAAAAACATGACATGGCCCACATATATGAACATGGATACTGAATATGTTACATATTTTCAAACGTTTTAACGTTTTAAGCGGCCCTGTGTGTGCGTCTGTCATTCTTGATGCGCTGCGCTGCTGCATGCGTGTTCTGGGACTCACTGGCCACCAGAAAAATGAGGAGGCTGGTGCCCAGTGTGTCCATATCTCAACAGGCATGTGAAAGACTGCGCCTGTAATGCCTGCTTCCTTTTCTGCCCCGCCTTTACTTTTCTTGTCCATGGCTTTTCTTGCCCATCTGACTGCTGCGCGCGACTCGTGAATAATGATAGACCGCTAACGCGCGTTAACAAACTCGGTGTGGGCGTGCAGCGCATCACGAGCGACGGGAGCACAGCGAGGGTCCGAAAAGACGCACACAGGGCCACTTAACGTTGTGTCAGCATTATAGCATTTTTGGATGGTCCACCGGCCCACTGATGCGGTGGCCCACTGGGATTTGCCCCGGTATGTCCGACGGCCAGTCCGCCACTGTCTACAACGGACAGATCCTTCATACTAGAAATACGCCTCCTTCATCCGCTACACCCCTGCCAGGTGGGAAGTCGATTGGATGCACAGTTGTCGCGAAAAGGACAGTCAAATAGACACACGCATCCTCACACTCACACACACATACATGCATATATAGATGCAGAGACTTCCTCCATTATAGTGAAATATGAACATTGTTCAACTTTGGTCACCGCCGTAGGTACGGGGATAGGAGAACGCGGCACAACACAACTCCAATAACACGAGCACAGCTGCACTGAGTTCATTCCCATGCATAAAAAAACAGTGAATCAAATCCCAGTGACCAGCCGTAGTCATGGTAATTGAACATGTTGCATTTCATATGCAGAATGCAAATATGAAGCAATTATAGTCTGGAAACTCGGCCAACAAATGACATTGGTTGCATTAGAAATGAGACACGGCTGCTTAGATTTCTTGTCTCACACCCCGTTGTTTCTATAACGACCACCGGGCCGGCCGGGAAATCAGAATCAGAAGAGCCTCAACTAGCAGGCCCTACATAACACACCTCATCTGGCCCGCGTGGACGACACTGAAGGCTTTTCTTCATTTTCATCCTCAATTTTGTGAGGATGAAATTTTCGCGCCCACACATACACACACACATGCAAAGACACACTCTGTCAAGCCAGCGGTGTGCACCGTCATCAAGTCTTCCCCTGTACTCAGGTACTATGCATATCATTAAAATCTGGCTCCATACTCTTTCATCCACATAGGTCAAAAGGTAGAAATGCAGATGGGTATGCAGATCAGAGCAGTGTGTTGAATGAAAGATTAAATAGTACCAGCAGGGCATATATTCATTGAACATTCTTCATCTGGTATTCACTCAACTGTTCTAGCTGTTGGTCTATTGGAACTACAGACCTGCCTCTCTCTCACTCTCACTCTCCCTCTCCCTCTCTCTCCCTCTCTCTCTCTCTCTCTCTCTCTCTCTCTCTCACTTTGTTTTAATGGCTCACTGAAGAGGCATACTGTAGATTGAGGAAGAAGTTCAGATGTGTGTCAGATACGTGTGTGTGTGTGCGTGCGCGCATGTGTCGGTGTGTGTCTGTAGGTTAGGGCTCTCAGCTAACGCTCATTCAGTCCTTTGGCAATGGGCAATTAAGCAGCACATCAGTCAGTAAGTGCACGTGCATGCTATGTATATGTTTTTGTGTGTGCGTGTGTGTGTGTGTGTGACACGGTTGTGTAAGGTTAGCTCGTGAGTTCTTCCTAGCCTGATCTCATCCTGAAGGGAATGAATCTGAACGACTTCAGATACACCATTAGTCACTTTGGTTCACATTGGTATATGTGAGCCATGAGGGGGCGTGGTTAGCGCTGTCGCGCAGTGACAGGGGGAGCGGAGCGGCAGGAATGCCTGGAATGTGACGCAGCTGTAGCGAATGAGTGCAATTAATGCTATATAATGACACCTGTGCACTCTTTCTGCAGTAGAGGTTGGGCACCCATGGCGAAAGAAGACCGGAGGGACTTCAACCGCCACCCCACTGTGGAATAACTCGGACTATAATCATTAAGTTACACGTTGATCAACGCGATTTAATGTTGAGAGTGTAATAAACCAGCGTCATTATACCCACATCCACGGATCCTCTCCATTCCTTCCAGAACCCAGGAAAAGCCACAGTAGTGGCATTGTGACAATCACCTTCATTGTTACAGTATATATATATATGTCATTTATTCTAAACTAATTCATTCATTCTTTGCATGTGTGTCACCCTAGAATCAATGTCACTGATCATATCGAAGGCAGGCGGGTGTCTGAAGGCTCCCAGATGTAAGCATGTACAATCTGTGCTGTGATGTGAAATGAACAACTCATTCCCATTCGTGGGAGTTTCCATGGGGAACGGGAAATCTAGATGTCTGAGAGAGGAAATACATCAAAACCAATTAATTTCCGATCAATCGCCCACCACGTTTGCATTGCTGTCATCTGCAGAGATTTGGGCATTTTCCACATGAAGGCTGCCGCCTGCTTTAGTGTCCCGGGGAGAAAGCAAACACATCGCCGCCTCAGTCCCTCCTCCACGTCACCGCGAGGACAGAGCGACTCAGGAACAACTTGATTAGCAGCAACAAAACCTCCAGGACTGTGACACTGTAACACAACTGTGCTGCTGCAATATTTTCACTTTTATTTACTCAATTCTTTGCACTCACACACAAATGCATACACGCACGCACGCACACATACACACACACACGCACTCACACACACTCACACACACACACGCATGCATGCTTTCCACTATTGTTTCCACTATGTATGTACTGTGAGAGGCGATATTACAAACTAAAATCATACAAAAACATTTCTGGCAAAAGTATTGAACAAAATAGCGACAAGACTTATTTCCCAGTAGGAAGCCCTCACTGCTGTAACCTTCAGCCACTACAAGTGGTATCCCATTGGTTACAAAGTGCTGTGCCAGGAAAACAAGTTCAATATTTCAACAAGCAACCATCCATCATAAACACAGGGCTGCTTATAGTATATTAGCAGCCAAAGCTCATTAGGGGCCATGGAGGAGAAACCAACCCTGAATTAAAGTCCCATGACGAGCAGAGCAGTGATGGATAACCCAGTGATGGAAAACATGCACGGAAATTGAATTAAACATTGATAGAAGCCAATAGCGGATTTTGAGATAACAATTATGAGAATTTCCTACATTTATAAATTGCCTTATGTCTTTGTTAGCTGCACTGTTCTTATGCGCTGAAGAAAAGTCTCACACTCACCTCGTATCATACCACTCACATCAGAATCACAGCCATTTGTAGCAACCCATCATTTGCAGATCTGCACAGATTTTTCCTGCCAGAATCTCTGGTAATCCACTCAGCCTTGAACAGAATGTTGTGCGTCCTGGCGCTAATGCTAACATGTGGGAAGTGTGGTTTAAATATATATACACAATTTGGTACTGATGGACTGCAACTTCCAGCCGGAGGGGAGAGACTCAAGAAGTGTATGTCCTGGGTGGGAGGGGTAGACCACAATCTTACCTGCTCGTCTTAGGGTCCTGGAGGCATGCGGGTCCAGGGGAGATTGCAGCCAATCACCTTCTCAGAAGATCCAATGACACGCTGCAGTCTGCCCTTGTCCTTGGCACTGGCAGCAACGTACCAGATGGTGATGGAGGAGGTGAGGATGAACTGAATGATGGTGGTATAGAACTGCATCATCATTGTTTTTGGCAGGTTGAACTTCTTTATCTGGAAGTACATCCTCTGCTGGGCCTTCTTGGTGATGAAGCTGATGTTCAGCTCCCACTTGATGTCCTGGGTGATGGTGGTGCTCAGGAAACGAAAGGACTCCACAGTGTCAACTGGGAAGTCACACAGGGTGTGAAGGAAGTCTACTACCTGTAGGTCAATCTCCCACCTGTAGATGGACTCATCCCCACCATCATGAGCCCAATGAGGGTAGTGTCATCGGCGAAGGATCTTGACGGACTGAGGTACAGGCATTCATGTACAGGGAGAAGAGTAGAGGGGAAAGGATGCAGACTTGAAGGGAACCAGTGTTGATAGTCTAGGAAGTTTGTGGTTTTCAAGTCACAAGTTTTTGGCTTTCATGTCACAGACAAATGCCACAAATCGGAGGAATGTCACAGCACTCCCCTGTGAGTGACAGTCACATAGTTTGAATTGCTGAAGTGTTGGAGACCCTTCGCAGGATAAATCGCAGGTTAAATATCTGGACCTGTCGAATGGTGTCAAAATCACATAGTATGATTTGGATTGCGACTGACAGCCATTTTTTTGCAACAAAGCAGTGCACAAACAACTTGGACTGCTAACTTGGATTGCTAGCATCCAATTTGGAAGTGTAGTTATAGTTTGGAGATGAGAGAGTAATTGTAATGTGTGACCCCCTGTCGTCAACCAGTCATCTAGTGTGAGACCCACAATGACTTTGAGACACCCAGTTACAAGACAGACAGTAGTTTAGTGTGTACAGCGATCAGATGAGTTATTGCAGTGTGTATGTTGGACTGTGTGAAGATAGATAGCTGAATGGCATAGAATAACCTATCCTATACGTGTCAGCAGTTTTGAAGTAACAAACAAAAATGCAGATAGATTATCTGTTTTAATACCGTGGCTTCAAAAAAAGTAACCTCCTTCTGACAATGATACAGCAGATTTTAGAGTGGGGAAAATATGCTCTTTATGCCTGTGTGTGTCTGTGTGTGTACGCGCGTGTCTGTTTCGTACATTCCCAGTTCCAGTATCCGTGTTTGCCGGTGCCACATACATCATGCTAAGAGCCTATTTCTATAGATCCAGCCTCACTGTGGCACCAAGTCCTGCACTAATCACCCTCTTGGAGTCTGCCTCCATCTCCGCCCTGACCCAAAGTACTCTCGCTGTCTAT
>OMOU01092449.1:0-14555 GCA_900312585.1 Malacocephalus occidentalis
TGTGTGTGTGTGTGTGTGTGCGTGTGCGTGTGCGCGTGTGCGTGTGTGTGTGTGTGGGGGGGTCCTGCTTAATCAAGTGTCATCCCCGGCCCGCCGCGGGGAAGGGACCGTCTCGGACCGCGGATGTGAGCTTCATTAGACGTAACGTCACGGCTACTTTGGGGGCTGTGAGTCACAGTCTCACACTTGATCCATGAGGCTCGCCGCTCTCAGAATGGCCAGTGTTGGGACAAAAGTTGGCCAGCTAATAATTAGCAGACGGACAACCCCCGTCTTTTATTGTCGCGGTTCACACCATGCATATACACGACGGCCCTCCCAACCCACCCCACACACACACACGCCCCCATAGGTGTCGCCGTGAAATTGGTCCTCCGCTTTTAACCCATCCATGGCCATCTTCCTCCGCGGTCAGGCCAGGAGCGGTGGGCAGCTAGTGCAGCGCCCGGGGACCACCTCGATCCAACCGCCGCTGGTCAGGCGACGGTCTTCTTCCATGTTTTTAGAGGGGTTATATATACAATGTATATATATGGAGGAACCCCAGGGAGCACGGGGAGAACATGGAAACTCCACACAGAAAGGGCCGAAATCCCAGCACTGAAGACATGGGGTGAACCAACTGTACCAACTGTACTAACTGTAGCTATATGAAATTGACTCAAGCCTGGACTGCTTAACTCACTGGCTTACCCACAATTCCACTTTATTGCATTGATAAGCTAAAGTAAATGAAGGGAACCTGCATAAATTACATTGGATTCCTCCACCTGGCAAGCATGGTATCTCAGTGAAATTCAGGGTCAATGCATGTTACTCAATGTTTATTTTGCCTCCTATAAAAATAAGCCAACGCATTACAAATACAATTATATTTGTATATAAAGGTGAGGATAGGGGATAGAGCAGCTCAGTGCTGCGAATGGCCAATAAGGTGGGATTTGTTGCTGCATATTAATTGACGTGGAACATTTATGGGTCATATATATTTTACACTGCATCACATGAACTGCATGAACTGCACATTTCAGTACAGTAAATCTATCTTGGTAAAGGTGGATTTATTCTATACATACCCAACAATGCTGCATATGTCAATTGCAAATAAAAGAATTATTGCATGCACCGGTTTACCAAGATATAGGCTATGTTTGCATGTGCAGAGGAATGTTACTTCAAAGCCGATTTGTGGAACTTTAAAATGGGAACATATTCGTCCACTAATTTGTCCAACAACTGCGACGACGCTCCCCACAGGCCATTTCTCCGCAGCGTTGCTCCCTGAGGCCATTCGGTAGCACTGCTGCGCTACACGTCACTCATGTTTTCTCAAAGGTCGCGCATTAGGTCAACGTAAAATACAGCATTCTAGTTTATATTCGACACCTCAATCATTTTGCCTGAGTGCACCGTGTAGGGAGGTCATTTATTTGGCATATTTGAACATGTACATTTTATTGATGCCTACACTATGAATGACATAGTCTACCTATGATTTTTTGTGTGGTAATTCTGTTTAATTGTATGCATGCCATTCATGTTCATCCGTCAATAGACTCACGGGCAACTCCCAGGGAACTGCAACACTCACGGTACATATTTAAGATGCTGGCCATGCTTTTCATTTCCATTCACACATTGGTTTTCTAGCCACAACATGTATGTTTCTTCAGTTTCAGTGAAACATCCGCTCTGTGTGACAATAAAAGGGTCAACAGCGTAGGTTCAAAGCGACTTCTGAAGACCTAGTCGTCTCCCAGCGTTTCCTATGAGCTCCATCATGCACCTGGTGCTCCTGGTGTTTCTTCTGCTGGTTAATGCAGAGTAACATAAAACAGCTACAGCATAAAGATGTATACATTGTTGCATCAAATCGTACGGGTAGTCATGTCTCCTACGCCGTAGCCTGAGAGAGAGAGAGAGAGAGAGAGAGAGAGAGAGAGAGAGAGGTCTTGACATTGCCGGCTGTTGTTGTTTTGTCATCAGAGAAAAAATAAACACATGTTGGGAATAACGTTTTTCTACCCCCTATGCTGCAAAACTACTGTTTTGTCACAAGTGGAATGAGTGCTCAGTGAACCCATGCTGTGAAATCAATAGGCACTCAAATGTGTACCATGCTGGAGGACGGGGGCATGGGCCTGGAAACAGTTGGGCTGATGAACAAAAAACAGATATCATCTACTTGCCTGCAGTGTCCTTGAACTCGGACAAATAAAAAAATCAATGAAGGCAATGTGATTTCCCTCCTGCTTCGCGTTAGATTAATCGTTCACATTACTTGGTCATGCCGACGTAATGACTAACAGCTATCTGTTGTGATTATATAGTTATCCGGTACAGAAACATACAAGGTTCCTGTAGGACACACAACAACAACAACTGAGAGCATCTGTCGGAGCTCATCTAAAACAGACACTATAGTACCGTCCTTGAACGCAGCACCAGCGTTTGAACGCAGCTCATCGTGTGGCTTGGGATATTAACACACAGGGGGGCATCCAGGCATCCTGGGATGGTCCCGGTTCATCTGGGATTGTCCCAGTTTCAAGCTGGGTGTCCCGCATCCTGACAAATATTTGGAAACGACAAAAAAGTCCTGGTTTTCACGGCACTGTATGAGCAACTTGATGTAGCAAACTAAATAGGTGGTCACTGGTAAAGACGACCCACTCCATTGTTTTCTGATAGGGAAAGCGACAGCGGCCATTTTGCTGGATGGGGGAGGGGGGCCAACTTTGACCATGACGCAATGCATCAATCAATAATTCTGCAGTGGGGGATTCTGTGTATCTTTTAAACCCGAGCAGGACAATTAAGCTTTAAGTTACAATTAAATCTGGTCCCTCTCACCTAAC
This sequence comes from Malacocephalus occidentalis, assembly GCA_900312585.1. Classification (NCBI taxonomy): domain Eukaryota; kingdom Metazoa; phylum Chordata; class Actinopteri; order Gadiformes; family Macrouridae; genus Malacocephalus; species Malacocephalus occidentalis. The sequence goes on from OMOU01092449.1 coordinate 2,859, forward strand.
ACTAAGTTCGCTAGCTAAATGGGTAACAGTTGCAAGAAAGTCACGGGTCCGAGAACCATTCTTTCATTTGACCAGCACCTCTGAATTTGAATGGATGTTCAAATTCATACTCATCACAAACCCACAGTCATGATGAAGCATTCGTTGTCCAAAGGCCTACAAAGTGCTAAATGTCAGGCCAGAAAGAGAGAGAGAGAGAGAGAGAGAGAGAGAGAGAGAGAGAGAGAGACCTCTTGTGACAGGTCGACCGCCATTATCCACCTTTCATCTGCGGCCCATGGCTTATCCCCCCGACGGGTGCTGTGAGATGACTTTACGTAAGATTTCCTCCGGTTATGAGGTCGGCTACCGCCGCTAAGCGCCCGGCTGAGCGCTCACCCTTACGGACGCGTCCGTGGGCCGTCCTCACAGACTATTGCTATTAGAATTCCCTTGTGCTGCGACCGATACGCATCCACCGCAGGCGCTTTGCTGATGTGTCTTCATTAGTGCCCTGCGTACAGTTTAGGGGTCCATGTTGTGATGGTTGGTAATGAAGTATCTCCTGTGAGGGTCCCAGTGCACACACACACACACACACACACACACACACACCCTCCATCCTCTACCATGCTCCTCCACACTCCTCCTTTTCCAGGTGCACAAGTGGCCACTAGGATCTCTTACCGTGGTTTTACACACCACTGAGGGCACTGGTATTTTGTACGCTATCTGTGTCGAATTCAAGTTGTGTACTAATTGCCTGAAAAGGCCCGGACCATGTTCACATCGAGATATGTACATAGAGCAACAGACCCAGTGCTGGATAGAGTTATGTATATAGATCAACAGACCCAGTGCTGGATAGAGATATGTATATAGATCAAGTCAAGTCAATTTTATTTGTATAGCCCTTAATCACAGTTACAGTCTCAAAGGGCTTTACAGGCCACATCAGCCAAGTTATCATTATGACACCCCCCGAGCCCAAGCCCCCCTAAGGGCAAGAAACGACTCCCTTAATTAACAAGGAAGAAATCTCGAGAAGGAATGCAGAGTGGGGGATCCCTCCTTCCAGGGACGGTTCGGAGTGCAATGGGTGTCAAACGGGCATAAGAAAAAAGGAGGGGGTAGCAAAGCCTAACAGTAACACAGTACAGATGGGAATGAAATTAGGAATTTTTGAGATAGTGCTGGCTGGAGAGCGGGCTGGTGGCCGTCAGGTGGGGTGGCCAGGAATCCAGTCATGGTCACAGCAGCACCCCATGAGATGGGAGACATGGTTAGATAGCACGGGGAGGTAAAGGCAACCTCTATCCTAGTACCTATCGGCAGCCGGGGTAGGCTAGTGCTGACAGCGTGAATGATTTAGCTGAAATTGGAGCTGAGGGGCACACCTAGCAGCCAAAAGTGAGGGTAAATAGGTGGGTTTTATGTCTAGCCTTGAATATATCAGCAGAGTCCGCCTCCCTGATTACGTGAACTCCCTGTTTCCTACTGATTTTTGATTCACTTTTGGAATTGATAGAAGGCCATCCCCTGAGGACCAGAGCGGCCGAGAAGGACAATAGGGAACAATAAGGTCCTTCAGGTATGATGGTGCAGACCCATGCAGGGTCTTATAGGAAAAAGCAGCACTTAAAGTCTGATCTGGCAGTTATTGGGAGCTAGTGGAGGGAAACGAGAATAGGAGTAATGTGGTTGAACTTCCTAGTTGTCGTTAGAAGTCTAGCAGCAGCGTTCTGCACAAGCTGGAGGCTTTTTGTAGTGGAGTTCGATAAGCCAGAGAACAGTGCATTGCAGTAATCCAGTCTGGACGATATAAATGCATGGATGAGTGTCTCTGCGTCCGCGGCTGGTAGCATCAGGCGAATCTTAGCAATATTCCTAAGGTGGAAGAATGCTATTCTGGCAATACTTTTCACGTGCTGGTGAAAAGAAAGCATAGGGTCTAAAAGGACACCTAGGTTCTTGACGCAAGGGCTCTGGGAAACAGTAGATCCCTCTAGGCACAGTGAGACATTTTCAAGTTGTGAATGTTTATGTTTCGGGCCGATGATCATCATCTCGGTTTTCCCCGTATTTAGTTGCAGATCGTTTTGGGATATCCACTTTTTAATTTCAGTCAGGCAGGATTCGACCTTCTGGATCTCAGGGGAATCCTTTGATCCAATCGGAATATAGATTTGGGTGTCGTCGGCATAGCAGTGAAAGTTAATTCCATAGCGGCGGATAATATTGCTGAGAGGGAGAATGTAAATTGCAAAGAGCAATAGACCAAGGACTGACCCTTGGGGAGCACCAAAGCTTAGGTTGCAATACTTTGATTTTGAGTCGTTACAGACAACAAATTGTGTTCTATCTGTAAGGTAGGATCTAAGCCAGCGGAGAGCAGTGCCTTTGATGCCAACATAGTGTTTGAGACAATGGTCGATAGTGTCAAAAGCGGCACTAAGGTCAAGCAACACCAGCATGGAACTTGCGTTGCTGTCCATGGTAAGGAGGAGGTCGTTCACCACTCTGGTCACAGCAGTTTCAGTGGAGTGTAGGGTCCTGAACCCAGACTGGAAGGGTTCAAATTAATTATTTACCATCATGTGATTGATGATTTGGCTAGCTACAATTCTTTCCAGTACTTTAGAAAGGAAAGGAAGATTAGATATGGGCCGGTAGCTACTAAGCACTTCAGGGTCTAGGGCAGGCTTCTTGAGTAGAGGTTTTATTACAGCACGCTTGAAACTAGGGGGAACTGTTCCAGTAGACAGCGACGGGCTCCGTTGAGCATGGCCGTTCTAACTGTTGAGAAGAGCTCCCTACCTTGGTAGGGACAGGATCTAGCATACAGGTAGTTGGTTTAGAAGCCTGTATTAGCCTATCAAGCTCAGCCAGCAAGAAATTTAGTTTCAGGGAGGATACGTGGCACTAGACCTGTCAAATGATCATAATGACCGGTAGAGGAGGCATCAATGACTTTTCTAATTGATTCTATCTTGTGCTCGAACAATTCTAGGAAATGACTTGCAGTGAGGGTGGAGTTCATTTTGTGAGGTTGTTTTTGTGTCAGCTCTTTAACAGTGTCAAAGAGGAACTTCGGATTGTTCTTATTGATGATATTATATTGATGATTGATGATATTAGAAAAATAGGCCTTTCTGGAGTTAAATAATGCAGTTTTGTTGATAAGCAGGCTATCATGCCATGCGCGATAGAAGACTTCAAGTTTATTTGAGCGCTATTTGCGTTCAAGTTTTCGACAGTTTTTTTTAAGGGTGCAAGTGATTAGGGAGTGTCTAGGAAAGGGTGTGAATGTCTAAGGAATCTACCTTTCTCACAAACGGTGGGGAAAAGGACCCAAACGCAGGCAGCATGTATAAACTAAAAAAATGCTTTAATCTCCCAATCAATGCTGGGACAGGCGGGTAGGAACAAACAACGGTAGGAAACCAGGCTACAAGATGCAGTTATACATTGTTTGTGTGCATGAAAAGTAAAAGCTGCTTCCTCATGCTTGGTTGGTTCTACTCTGGGAACAGTGAGAAGACTGGCCCCTGATGACCTGAGAGCTCTAGTGGGCTCAGAGGTCAGAGATGTGTTTTGGTCCTTTCCTAAACCATTTATTGCTAATAGAGATATTTTGAACCACAAAAAGGAAGCCAGTACATTTATCTTAGCACTGGAATAATGTGGTCTGCTTTCTGGGTCTTAGTTAAAACCAGTGACAGCTGGTGATAAAAAAAAAAAAAACACCACTGTAATGTTGCCTACATCCTGATGGTAATTTTCCAATACCCTAGACGGGGAGACAGAAACAGGATTCATTCAGCATATTCTGAGCAGGTTGTAACACACAAAGAATAGCTGCTTAAGTCTGAATGCCTACATAACAATATAGATTGTTGCTGAGAGATACTGTGAGATCAAGGCACTTGCCTATTTACATTAATGGTTTACAATTACAGACTTTCTCCACAATTATATTTACACTTACAATCACTTTACTTCTAACTTCATGTGGCCAGAGACATTATAACCAGTCACAAGCTTGATGTAGAAGTTGTTATTTGTCCAACTCTAATCCTTTTGGCCAAATAGACCACAGCAACAGCATGGACATAAAGGAAGTTATTATTGCCTTGTGTCACAAATAACACTGTCTCGTAAAGTACTATTTCATCTAGTTTGGTTTTTTGCCTCATTACTAACTCATGTCTTTTCAGATCCAGCCACTCCTCTCTGCCCTGCAATCACCTCATTGCCCTCACCTGGTTATTCGTCCAACCACCTCGTTGACTCCTATGTATATACTGTATACCAGCCCACTTCCCTTTGTTCCTTGCCAGATTTTCTTGTGTGTTGCACCAAGTTCTCCTGTGTTTCTTGCTAGTATGCCTGCCTGCTTGCCTGCCTACTGGATTTTGGATTCCCTGCCTGTCCCTTGTCACATTTTGTTTATCTGTTTGACTGATCTCTGGGTTTGGACCTCGCCTATTTAAACAGCTAAAAATAACTTGCCTGATACGTTTGTGTCCTGGTGGTGCGTTTGGGTTCTACCTACCTGTACTATACTTTAAACCTTGTTTTTGGAAATTATGTGTTGGCAAATTACAAACATCTGTAAATGAAAAGGATAAGATGTTATCAGAAATAATTATAAGGTATATATACACAGATCCTTCAAGGAAAAGTTAGTTTTCCTTTGAAAAAGTGAAACTGTTGTAGATTACAGAGTAAAGTATTTAAAGTATTCATTTGGTTAAATTTGTATAAGTTTGACTTCCAGCTCATAAAACACCCCAAAACAGTATTTCAAGAAGTTAAATATTGCATTAAACCAATCAAAAAACAGAATCTTCAAAACAAATGTCGTTCTTCTGAAAAGTTCTGTTCATGCTTGCACTCAATACTTGGTCAGGAATCCTTTTGCTTTCATTATTGCCTTTATGCCTTGAATTTTCCATGATATTCAACATATTTGGAAATTATCTCTATATACCAGGGCTGTCATGGTTAACGCATTCACGCTTGTGATTACCATGTTTGACCCATCCGTATTGACAGTGTGGATTTCTACCTGGGGTTTGTGAAATTACATGCAAATCCAGGTAACACGATGACTGAAGGGATATCCTTGCCTCAGGCGACCCATCATACAAGCCACCTTCGAGCTGAACAATTGTCACAAGAATTCACAAATTGACATGGTCTATGTCACTGGGCTCCTGGGTGGTGAGAAATGTGTCTTGCTCTGTGGTGCTGCCTGCACTCTGCCACCTCTTGCATACAATGGAGGCCTTAGATGTGGCCATTAGGCCTGTCCTTCCTGTAGACCACCAGCCACTAACACTCTCCCCCTCCGTGCGGCACTGAGCAGGGTGAGCGCACGCAAGGCCGCCGACCCTGATGGCATCCCCGGTCGGGTGCTTAGGGCCTGCGCCACGCAGCTGACTGAGGTCTGGACGGACATCTTCAACCTGTCTCTGGCCCAAGCAGTTGTCTCCGGGTGTTTCAAGACCACCTCCATTGTGCCGGTGCCCAAACACTCCACAGCCAAGAGCCTTAAGGACTTCCGACCCGTGGCACTCACTCCCATCATCACTAAGTGCTTCGAGGGGCTGGTCCTGGTCCTCAAAACCTGCCTACCAACCACACTTACCAACCACACTTGACCCCTTCCAATTCGCCCCTTCCAATTATTCCAACACCCCTTCCAATTCCAATAACAGCACCTCCTCAACTCTCATCCTGAACACAAGGCTGTCCCACAAGGCTGCGTGCTGAGCCCGTTGCTCTACTCCCTATTCATCTACGACTGTATACCTATGCATGGCTCTAACTCCATCATCAAGTTTGCAGATGATACTACGGTGGTGGGCCTCATCAGCGACAACGATGAAACGGCTTACAGGGAAGAGGTCCAGCACCTTACAGTGTGGTGTACCAACAACAACCTGGCACTCAACACCAAGAAAACCAAGGAGCTCATCGTGGACCACAGGACCAATCCATATCAATGGAACGGGGGTCGAGCGTGTCACCAGCTTCAAGTTCCTGGGTGTTCACATCTCCGAGGACCTCTCTTGGTCTCTCAACTCCTCTGCCTTGGTCAAGAAGGCTCACCAGCGCCTCTTCTTCCTGAGGAGACTGAAGAAGGTACATCTCTCCTCTCAAATCCTGGTGAACTTCTACCAGTGCACCATCGAGAATATCCTGACTAACTGCATCACAGTCTGGTATGGTAACTGCACCGCCTCGGACAGGACAGCACTGCAGCGAGTCGTGAAGACGGCCCAACGCATCACTGGCTGCTCCCTTCCCACCATCGAGGCTTTCCAGCACAAGTGCTGCCTGCGACGAGCGCGCAGCATTGCCAAGGACAGCTCCCACTCCAGTCACAAACTCTTCGCCATTCTACCCTCTGGGTAGAAGGGCTGTCAATCTACTAACTACCCTACACTGTACACATATCACTATACGCTTTATGTTATACCCTGTACTGTATATGCACTGTATATGTACTGTACATACTCCACTGTTCTCTCTGCATACTCTCTGGAGATCCTACCGCCGACTCCGGACCCGGACCCGTCAGACACTTGCACGTCGACCCCGGACCCGGACCGGCCAAACCGGCCAGATATCTGCACACATCTGTCTACTCCGGACTCGGACCCGGACTCGGACCAGTTAGACATTTGCACGTCAACCCCGGACCCGGACCGGCCAGACCGGCCAGACATCTGCACACATCTGTCTACTCCGGACTCGGACCCGGACTCGGACCCGTCAGACATTTGCGTGTGGACTCCAGATCAGGACCCGCCAGACATCTGCACTGCTCCCCGTACATACCCCGCTGTACACCCCAATGTACACGCACTACTGTGTACTGTACATTCCAGATATTCTTATATGCACCGTAGATTCCATATATTCTCACAGGCACTGTAGATTCTGGATATTCTCACACACCGTAGATTCTGTATACTCTTATATGCACTATGGTTTCCGTACATTCACACACTTGCACTGCTCCCTCACTGTATATACCCTGCTGTACACCCCAGTGTACAAGCACCACTGAGTATACATCTGTCCATACTGTACATACCCCAATGTATACCCAATGCCTATACTGTACATACCTCAATGTATAACGTACACCATATCTATATTTATGAACATATTCTTATATGCACTGTAGATTGTGTATATTATATATGCACTGCAGATTCCGAATATTCTCTGCAGATCTTGCATTTGCATGTCGACTCCGGACCCGGACCCGTCAGACATTTACATATACAGTACTTATATGCACTTATATGCACTGTAGATTCTGTATATTCATATATGCACTGTAGATTTTGTATATTCATATATGCACTGTAGATTCCATATATTCTCTGCAGGTCCTACATTTACATGTTGACTCCAGACCCGGACCCGGAACCGTCAGACATTTGCACTGCTCCCCGTATATACCCCGCTGTACACCCCAGTGTACACACACTACTGTGTATACCTCTGTCCATACTGTACATACCTCAATGTATAGCAATGTATATCTCTGCCTATACTGTACACCTCAATGTATAGCGTACACCATATAAATATTTATGTAGACATACCTATGTGCACTCCGCAGATTCGGCATATTCCCTGTAGCTTGTGTACATTCTCTATAGATTCTGCTCATACTGCTTACTGTTTAACTGTTCTACTGTTGCACTGTTGCTACTAATTTTGCACTTCTGGTTAGATGCTAACTGCATTTCATTGTACTAGTATGAATACTCTGCGCAATGACAATAAAGTTGAATGTAATCTAATCTAATTTAATGATTGTTAATCATGATTAATCACAAAATATTGTTGTAATTAACTTGATACATTTCTTTAGCGATTGACACCACTTCAAAGACCCATGAAAAGGCTTACAATGAACTATGTCACCTCGCCCGGACAAGGGAAACCGGGGCCCACTTTTGGAGCCAGACCTGGGAGGGGAGCTCGTTGGCGAGCGTCTGGTGGCCGGGCCTGGATCCACAGGGTCTGGCCAGGTCAAGCCCGAAAAGGCAATGAGGAGCCACCTCCCTGTGGGCCCACCACCTGCAGAGAGAGTCATTGGGGTCGGGTGCTTTATAAACCGGGCGGTAAGCAAAGGCGGGGTCCTGGGCGCGTGGATCCCCAGCATTGCCGACTGGTTCTAGAGATGTGGAATGTCACCTCGCTGGTGGGAAAGGAGCCGGAGCTGGTGCGGGAGGTGGAGCAGTACCAATTAGATATGGTTGGGCTTAAATCTACCCACAGCACCGGTTCTGGAACCAAACTACTGGAGAGGGGCTGGACTCTCTACTTTTCCGGAGTTGCCCAAGGTGTGAGGCGCCAGGTGGGTGTGGGGATACTCACAAGTCCCCGGCTGAGCGCCACTGTGTTGGAGTTTTCCCGGTGAACGAGAGAGTCGCCTCCATGCGACTGCAAGTCGCTGGGGGGAAGGCTCTGACAGCTGTGTGTGCTTATACACCAAACAGCAGTTAAGAGTATCTGGCCTTCTTGGAGTCCTTGGAGGGCATCCTGGAAAGGGTGCCATCCGGGGACTCCATAGTTCTACTGGGGGACTTCAACGTGCACGTGGGCAACGATGGAGAAACATGGAGGGGGGTGATTGGAAGGAACGGCCTGCCCAATCTGAACCAGAGTGGTGATTTGTTGTTGGACTTCTGTGCTAGTCATGGACTGGTCATAACAAACACCATGTTCGAACATAAGGTGGCTCATAAGTGTACCTGGTACCGGACCACCTGAGACCAAAGATCAATGAACGACTTCGTATCAGCAGATACAAGAGAGGTGCAGATCTGTCAACTGATCACCACCTGGTGGCGAGTTGGATCAGATGGCGGGGGAGGCTGCCGGACAGACCTGGTAAACCCAAGCGGGTAGTGAGGGTGAACTGGGAAACATCTGGTGGAAGCCCCTGTCCGTAAGGTCTTTAATTCTCACCTCCGGAAGAACTTGTATCCCATGGGGAGATGGAATCTGAGTGGGCCATGTTCAGAGCCTCCATTGCAGCGGCGGCAGCTAACAGCTGTGGTCAAAAGGCTGTCGGTGCCTGTCGTGGCGGCAACCTAAGAACCCGCTGGTGGACACCAACGGTGAAGGAAGCCGTCAGGCTGAAGAAGGAGGCCTTTCGGGCTTGGTTGGCCCAGGGGTCTCCCGAAATAGCAGACAGGTACCGGGAGGCCAGGAGGGCTGCAGCCTAAGCGGTCGCCAAAGCAAAAACCCGGTTCGGGGAGGCCATGGAGAAAGACTTTCGGTTGGCCTCAAATAAGTTTTGGCAAACCGTTTGGCGACTCAGGGAGGGAAAGCAGGGCTTAGCTCAGGCTGTACTCAGTCGGGGAGGAGAACTGCTGACCCAGACTGAGGATGTTGTCAAGCGGTGGAAGGAACTCTTTGAGGAACTCCTGAACCCGACCATCACGCCCTCAGGGGAAGCCTCAACCATATCCTTGGAAGAGGTCGCCGAGGTAGTCAAACAGAGCTCTTCAGTGGCAAGGCACCATGTGTGGATGAGATTCGCCCTGAGATGCTGAAGGCTCTGGACATTGTGGGGCTGTCGCGTGGGGGTCGGGGACAGTACTTGTGGCATGGCGGACCGGGGTTGTGGTCCCCATTTTCAAAAAGAGGAGGATGAGACAAAAAGACAGAGGATGTGCTCCAAATATCGGGGGATCACACTGCTCAGCCTCCCAGGGAAAGTTTATTCCAGGGTGCTAGAAATGAGGCTCTGGCCGATTGTCAAACCTCAACTTCAATGTGGTTTCCATCCTGGCTGTGGAACAGTGGACTAGCTCTTTACCCGTGCAGGGTTGTTGTTATGGGAGTTTGCTCATCCAGTGCTTTGTCGACTTGGAGAAGGCTTATGACCGTGTCCCCCAGGAAATCCTATGGGGGGCACTGCGGGAGTATCGGGTGCCGGGGCCGTGTCATTCGGTCCTTGTACAAACAAAGTGAGGGCTGTATCCGTATTCTCGCCACAAAGCCAAGCACGTTCTCAGTGTCTGTTGGACTCTTTGTCACCAATTCTGTTTGTGATTTTCATGGACAGAATATCAAGGCATAGCCGAGGTGAGGAGAGTGTCCACTTTGGGGACCTCAGAATTGCACCTCGACAGCCCCCAGAACAGCGTCCACTGCACAGTTATTCAAAGGTTGTATGTTGTTCTTGAATCGATTGAATGTCTTTGCTGTGACATCAAGAAAATGGGTTCTTGCCAGCGGGCTGCAGAATTATCTTGGCTATTAAGATTAAAGTCAACAGGGCCCAGTATTTCAAAACCTTTTATCTAGATCAGAAGTTTCCAGATTTAATGATTTTTAGTGATTTACAGATTAAAAGATAAAAATGATTGTGTAGATTACAAGATCATAATTACAGAATCTAGATTTGCAGGCTTTAGATAGGCTGGCATCTGTTGGTCAAAATACATTTCACAACACAGTATGTGTATTAAATGTCTCACTAGGCCAAACTGTCAGCATACTATTTTTGATCGAAAAAAAGCTGCTCCATCTGGTTGCAGTGCTGCCAGTGGTCAGTCGGGGTGATCTACTTGAGAACCTTGCGTTCTTCAGTAACATTATGAAGCAGGATGCAGGCGAGAATTACTGTATGTTGTATGCTCGCTGTGGCTCTACATGTAGGTAGTTCAGGCATACATAGCGCCTTTTCAACACCCCATTTTAAGCATTCTTCCATAATATAAGTGCAGTTAAATCTCTCCTCTGCATCATTGTTTACCATGGCAAAAGGTGTCATTATCCATGGTAAGAGTGCATATGCACTGTCCCCCACTCCCATTCCCTCTCATAGGGTGCTTGTACTACCGAGCTGATAGTGGATTTCTGGAGAGGCACACCATCGACTTGTTAAAATGAACCACATGCGTAGAAGTGCAAAGCAATAAGTACCTGTTCCTCCACAGTCAATGCAAAACTCCTTTTAGTAGTGTGTTCCAGTTGTGGTTGAAGTAGACTGGCAATGAATGCAATGTCAGCCCCACCAAATGTAAATCTTGCATACAGTTCATTTGTGCTTTGGCCGTGCAATGGATGGAACAATGGATGTCATTGTGTTGGAATGGTCCCTCGTTAGAACAACTGCTTTCCAGACTGCACACTTAACTTCCCAGTTCATACCTGAGCACATATAATACAGGTTGTAAGAATGTCTCTTAGTGTCACAATGCCACTACTGTGGCTTTTCCTGGGTTCTGGAAGGAACGGGAGAAGATCCGTGGATGTGGTACAATGACGCTTGTTTTATTACAGTTGCAACATACACTCGCGTTGATCAACATGTAATGTCTTTTTGAATAGTCCGAGTGAGCCAGAGTGGGTTGGCGGTTGGAGTCCCTCCGGTCTCCTGTCGCCTTCGATGCCCAGCCTCTACTGCAGGAAGAGTGCACAAGTGTCATAATATAGCATTAATTCCACTCATTCACTACAGCTGCGTCACATTCCAGGCATTCTTGCTGCTCCGCTCCCCCTGTCACTGCGCGACAGCGCTAACCACACCCCCTCATGGCTCACAGTCTGTGATTTGTGCACCACTCCTTTTCACCAGCACTGAGGCGGTCACTATCTGGCGTTGCAGCTCTGAAAACTGGCCTCCACTGCTAACTCTGCCAAATACATAATACGCAGGACTATAATGCT
>OMOU01092451.1:0-11539 GCA_900312585.1 Malacocephalus occidentalis
TATGACCGTGTCCCCCGGGAAATCCTGTGGGGGGTACTGTGGGAGTATAGGGTGCCGGGGCCTTTAGTATGTGCCATTCGAGTTTCCTCCGGAGGGTGGCTGGGCTCAGCCTTAGAAATAAGGTGAGGAGCTCAGACATCTGGAGGGAGCTCGGAGTAGAGCCGCTGCTCCTCCGCATTGAAAGGAGTCAGCTGAGATGGTTCGGGCATCTGACCAAGATGCCTCCCGGGCGCCTCCCTTTAGAGGTTTTCCGGGCACGTCCGACTGGGAGGAGCCCCCGGGGCAGACCCAGAACCCGCTGGAGAGATGATACATCTAATCTGGCCTGAGAATGTTGCTGGGGAGGAGAGCCCTGCTTAGCCTGCTGTCTCCGCAACCCGGCTGGATAAGCGGAAGCAAATGGATGGATGGATGGATAAATATTATAAAGGTACTGTAGGTAAGATTTGAGAGCTATAGCCATCAGGTATTAGTTAAGTGAGTGAAATGCGTTGTGAAAATATCCATTCACATTTGACTATGCCTGCTGCTGGATGAGCCAATTTAGCGCCAATTTCTGACCAATCATGGCCACTTTTCTGTGATTGGTTCAGGGAATTCATCTTGCTCATAAATGACAGGTGTATGGCTCAGTCAAGGGTCCATCCAAGCTACAGTAACTTCTAAGTCAGTCACGTTTTCAACACTGTGCCAGCAGTGCCAGCCCGTGCCCATGCGGGAACCCTCACCAAGAGGTGCTGATCCACCATACGCTGGGAGACGATAAAGTGCACCAGCCTCTCGTTGGCCAGGTTGTGTGCGGCGACGCTCGAGCACAGGCTGTCCTCCTCCTTCTCCTCATCCTCCTCCTCCAGCAGCTGGGTGAGGCTTTCCTCTTTGGCGCTACACTGGCTGTGCCCCTCCAGCTCCTGGCTGCTGAGAAGAGCCAACCCCTTACACTCACCCTGGGGATACTTTCTTCTCACTGGGTAACCTTAAAGAAGGGAGACGATGATGACAACACAAGTAAACACACGATGAGGAGAGAAACGCTCACTCGGTTAAAAATGTAGCATCCCCAAAAAAACAAAGGGAAAGTACGTGAGTTTTAAGGGACCTACTCATAAGATGTGTCCAATATTCGATGAAAGAACCTGTGAATGAGTGGCACGCTGTGGAAGAAAAGTGAAATTTGCTTACATTTCTAATTGAACTGGCAATCGTTATATAAAGGCTGATCAAATCTTTTGTTAGCTTTTAATGGCGAGTGCTGACATAGTTTATCACTATACACATCATGTCAGATATTCATCATTAACACCGCCAGACTAGCGACACCTATACATGGTGGTACATACAGTATATGCAGATATTAATTTGCATAAAATGAATGCTTACCAATACGGAATAGGTAGTCATTCATCAGCTCCAAGGACCAGTCAATAACGGCCTCGTATTTGGCCTTGGCTGCACACTATAAGCCAATAACGTGTGTTAGTATTAATGCATGGAGAAGAATATGTTCACAGTGTGGACACTTCTTCTCACCACCAGTTCATTGGCCTCTTCACAGTCAAACGGCTTGAGGTTCTTCAGAGACACAGACAACCTTTCAACACAGACCGTCATACCCGTTATTTGTGACCATATACGTGCGTGCGCACATGATATTAATAAGGCTACTTTATATTTACTTTTATCATATTCCAAAAAATCTGGAATTATATATATTTTTTAAAACCTGCTCATTGGGCTGTAAAGACTGTAAATAGTGTGGATATTTGCTTATCTGGGTATTTCTACTTGTTCTGCGGCATCGCCACTATTTCCTTAAAGATACACTAATATTCTAATATTGATTTATCTATTTCTCATTTCTGCTGGTCTTTTTTACTGTAAATATTGTAAATATTCTGATCCCTCCAATTCATGTTATCTATGGTATTCTGTTGCACATTCCACAGAGCATTGCCACTTTTCATTTCACTGTATATCCTGTATGTGTATGTGATGAATAAACGACAACAGCTTTATTTGATGGACGTGATCACAATAAGAAGTGCTGACAAGTAGAAATGTGAAATGTGACACACACAAGTACAACCTGCTACTATTGACTTGCTAAGCACCAAATCCTCATTCTGTGAAATTAGAAAATCCACTTACCCCTTCCTCTTCTTGTCAAACGCTGGCATATCAATTAAAATTATGCTGGCTTTTTTCAATTTATGATTGACACTCTTAACCTGCAAAATTAAAAAGTGGTTAGCTCCAAGCCTACATTTATATTTGACATACTTGTGTACAAGTGACTTTCTAGGCTCGACAAGCCCATGCACACTTGCCACGGCAGGCCAGAATGGGTATGTTCTGAATTTGCACCATACAAACGCTCCTTCTTTGATACAGGCTGGCTCTATGACACAAAAGCACAATAACCAAAATGTATATAAACGGCACGACTGAAAACATTAAAAAAATACTTAAATATAAAGAGACACTTACTTTGGGAAATTTCCAACAGGAAACATGGCAACTCCTCATCTTCCTCTTCCAGCTCTGCTGCTGGGAAACATAATTCTATCGAGAGGTCCGATGAAAGCTGGGACTCATGTCGGCTTAGTTCATCTGAAAACACACGTGGTGGACTCATCCATTAAATGTGTAGGATGTCATGAATAGCATACGATAACCTAAGAGAACTGGCAGAAATCCATCTGAAATCTTGTGAGCGCTGGCTCCTCTCCCGCTATAGCATATAGACTTGCCTACAGAAGTGCTGGCTTGACTTGAGGTCAAGGAGCTCTCTTGTGCAATCCCACGTCTGCCCCGTCTGGGCTTGGAAGGAGTCTGGGACGTCTGACTTTGACCACACTCTTGGGCAACCTTTTTTTAGTGTCAGCGAATACAGACAATTGCATGACAAAACATTTATGTAGGCCACTTTACAACATTTAAGTAGGCTACATCATAACAATTAATGTTTCAGTTAGGGTGTGATTAATAGCCCATAACGGGTTACTGCTTTCAAGCCAGCCTCCATTTCGAAAAACACTGTCAAGTCAGCCCCCTCTCAATGTTGTGGTACGCGTTTATCCTAGGCATTATGGCAAGAGCACATAAAACCGGACTTCTAAATAAAAGTGACGTTCCGCTTTAAGATCGTTAGAATTGAGAAATGTTATGGTTGGTATTGGATGCACATTGGATGTACATAACAACATTGATGAAGAAACATGCTGTAGTTTAGACAAATGTTTATTGAAGTTGGTCAAAGTAACAACCCACATTCATCTGTATGATCACAGGATGCCCGGATGATGGATTGTTCCACTGCATCTTCCACGTGTGTACAGAACAGAGTAAACATGCATATCCATTTACAATGTCATAGTGGATACATGAAGAGCATAACAGTGACAGATGAGCAAAGTAAATATAATAATCGCAGACTTAAGCAACTTGGCTGCCTGACTCAAGAGTATCAGGACTTTCTGATGTGTCTGATGTGTCACGTCATTTCAAAATAAAAGCCTTTACAATTACTGTCTGAGTAATACTCTGGGGTGGTCTGCTATTATTCTGAAGTGTAATTAAACTGTGGCAGTTATTGATGGCAACATGACATGGTGCTCATGACACTCGCCAACACCCTGAAGCAGGAGAGATGCACGAATGCCAACTACACAGGAAAATGCCATCAATCAAGTTTGTGAAAGCAGGAGAAAAGCCATCAACCACAGCAACAACAGGAAACAACCTGCTACAAAAGGCCCAATCATGGGACATGGAGGTAGACCTAGGACGAAGGCCACAGTTCCCCCAGATGTAGTTCTGTGGTCTGAAGAGGTGAAGAAGATGAGTTTGATCCATCTTACAGTTCCGTGGAAAGAAGGGTGTGACCAAGCACTTGAAAGGAAGAGCGGCATATACGAGGACCTCCTGCATGACTGCAGGGGGAAAGGATGGCAGGCATGGCTATTTCTGGTTGAGGCTGGCTGTAAAGTATTCACTGCGCAGTCAGCATGGAGAATGCTCACAGCCATTGGAACAAAGGGGAAGGAGAGGAGGGCAGCAGCTTGCAGGTGGGCAGGCGGCAGAAAGAGCCTCTTACTGGTTATGGAACAGGAGAGAGGAGCCAATCTGGAAGCCAGGAGGTGGCCACAATGGGAGGGTGTCATGGTTCAGGGCTGAAACATCCAATGAACTTTGGATACCGCCTGATGACATCAACTCCTCCTGGTCCAAGGCTACATTCACCAAAGCGGAATGAAGGAGAAGCATCTTCACAGATGTGATTCATCTCATGTATTCTTTTCGTTCATTATTGACAGGCTCAGTGACTGGCCGACTTGTTGACTGAATGTATTTGATCAAACCCTTCCCCTGAATCTCATCCTCCATCTACGGTAGGTCCCCAGAGTACTGTCCCCCACGCTAGCTCCCCCTACAGGGCCCATCTAGCCACAAGTGACACTCTCTGGGAAGCACGCGGAGGACACTCGTGCCGGACAGCCAGCAGTGAGCGACACCATCCAGCGGCACTCCCAGAGAACGTGCATCATTATCCTGGCTTGGATAATACACCAGGGTATGAAGTTGCTGCTGTGAACGGCAATCTGCTTATGTCAGACTGGGTAAGTGTTCAGCTGATTTAATGCTGGTATCGCTGGCTGTGATCCTGTCGGGTGATGTGCCACCTTCAATGGTGAATCATGGATGATAGGCTCTGTGACACCAAACGGGTCAAAACGCAAGATAAATCCTGCAATTCTGAAGCCTTGTAGCTTTAAACTTCTCAGAACAGTGAACCAGGCTGGCATTCTGTGGAACTCTCGGGCCAAACCAAGCGGGTTATTAGGTGGACATTTGAATATCGCTATTCCTAATGGCCCTGTCACACTATAGCATATCCTACTAGCGTATGCCAGCGTATGAAATTATAATTTTTTTAAATCACGCATATGTTGGTATACGCAGACATATGCGAGGGGTACGTTAGGCATAGGTTGTATACATTTCAAGCACAGTCGCATACTGTTGTGTATGCGGACATATGGTTTATACGCTAAGCATAGGCTAGGCATACGCTGAATACGCGAGAGTGACGCTAGAGGTACGTTACTCATAGGTCGAATACGCCGGTCATACGCGGACATACGCTACCATGAATTTCTGCCTCGCCATATGGCAACGTATGCGACCGTGCTTGAAATGTATACAACCTATGCCTAATGTACCCCTAGCGTATGTCTGCATATAACAGCGTATAGTTCATACGCTGGCATACGCTAGTACGATACACTATAGTGTGACAGGGTCATTATATGGGTACGCTGGACATGCTCTGTTCATACACAACTCATACGTTTCTCTCATACGCAATAGTGTGACAGGGTCATTAAAGTGAACAACTACAACATAAAATGTGGACTTCCTATGCCTATCTGAGACATGGTTATATGAAAACTCCCCTACTGAAATGAATGGCTATATTATATAGCCAGAGACAGAGCTGATGGTCGAGGCGGGGGTGTACTATTTTATGTCCAGGACAGTATGAACTGCAAACCCAATGGTCGTGTGTCAGGCCTGTCCTTCCTGTAGACCACCAGCCACTAACGCTCTCCCCCTCCGATGTAGGTGCAGCACTGAGCAGAGTGAACCCATGGAAGGCCGCCGGCCCTGATGGCATCCCCGGTCGGGTACTCAGGGCCTGCACCACACAGCTGACTGAGGTCTGGACCGACATTTTCAACCTGTCACCCACGCAGTTGTCTCTGCATGCTTCAAAACCACCTCCATTGTGCCGGTGCCCAAACACTCCACTGCCAAGAGACTTGACGACTTCCGACCCGTTGCACTCACCCCCATCATCACCAAGTGCTTCGAGAGGCTGGTTTTGGCTCACCTCAAAACCTGCCTACCACCCACACTCGACCCCTTCCAATTCACCTACCGCCAGAACAGGAGCACGGAGGATGCCATTTACTCAGTGCTACACACCGCTCTCTCCCACCTGGACAACAAGAATGCCTACGTGAGAATGCTGTTCATTGACTTCAACTCAGCATTCAACACCATCATCCCCTTCAAGCTTATGTCCAAACTCCTTCAGCTGGGTATCAACACCTCCCTCTGCAACTGGATAATGGACTTCCTCGCCAACAGACCCCAGTCTGTCAGACTTAACAACACCTCCTCAACACTCACCCTGAACACCGGGGTCCCACAAGGCTGCTTGCTGAGCCCTTTGCTCTACTCCCTGTTCACCTCCGACTGCATACCTGTGCATAGCTCTAACTCCATCATCAAGTTTGCAGACGATACTACGGAGGTTGAGCGTGTCACCAGCTTCAAGTTCTTGGGCGTTCACATCTCCGAGGACCTCTCTTGGTCCCTCAACTCCTCCGACCTGGTCAAGAAGGCTCACCAGTGCCTCTTCTTCTTGACGAGATTGAAGAAGGTACATCTCTCTTCTCAGATCCTGGTGAACTTCTACCGCTGCACCATCGAGAGCATCCTGATCAACTGCATCACAGTCTGGTATGGCAACTGCACCGCCTCGGACAGGACAGCACTGCAGAGTCGTGAAAATGGCCCAACGCATCACCGGCTGCTCCTTGCCCACCATCGAGGCTGTCCAGCACAAGGGCACGCATTGCCATGGACATCTCCCACCCCCGTCACAATCTCTTCAGCCTCCTACCCTCCGGGAGGCGCTACAGATCCCTCCGGACCCGGACCAGCAGATTCAGAGACAGCTTCTTCCCCAGGGCCGTTGCTCGTCTGAACTCTTCAACCCGGTGAGTCCCCCCACCCCCGATATCTGCACACCTGCACTATTCCCTACCCCCTACACAGCCACCACCCTCCTAAGCACACTGACTCCAGCACCACTGTCCGACTCGCACACTGTACATTTGCACTACCCCGTATACTGTATATTACTGTAAATTACTGTATATATCCTGTACATGTACTGTATATACTCCACTGTCCTATGTGTATATTCTCTGTAGATCCCACATTGCACGGCGACTCCGGACCCGGAAGACATTTGCACATCGATTCCGGACCCGGACCCGCCAGACACTTGCACTGCCCCCCGCATATACCCCGCTGTACACCTCAGTGTATACGCACTACTGCATATACCTCCATCCATACTGTACATACATCTATATTTATGAATGTGAGCCATGAGGGGGCGTGGTTAGCGCTGTCGCGCAGTGACAGGGGGAGCGGAGCGGCAGGAATGCCTGGAATGTGACGCAGCTGTAGTGAATGAGTGCAATTACGCTATATAATGACACCTGTGCACTCTTCCTACAGCAGAGGCTGGGCACCTATGGCGACAGAGGACCGGAGGGACTTCACCCGCCACCCCACTCTGGAATATATATGGACTTGCATGTCGATCACCGCCATAAATGTGAAAGACTGTAAAATAAAGCAGCGTCATTTTACCAACAGATACGAATCCTCTCCGTTCCTTCCAGAACCCAAAGAAAAGCCACAGTAGTGGCATTGTGACAATCAGAGACATTGTTACAATGAACAAATACTGTATGCACTGTAGATTCCGTATATTATCATACGTACTGTAGATTCTGCATATTCTTATATGCACTGTAGACTCATTTCTGAGGATACCTCTGCCCATACGGTACACACCCCAATGTATATCTCTGCCCATACTGTACATTCCTCAATGCATAGCGTTCACCGTATATATAGACATATCTATATGCACTCCACAGATTCAGTATATCCCTGTAGATGGTGTACATTCTGTTTATTCTGCTCATACTGCTACTGTTACCGTTCACTGTTGCACTTTTTCTACTACTTTGTACTTCTGGTTAGATGCTAACTGCATTTCGCTGTACTGATATGCGTACTCTGAGCAATGACAATAAAGTTGAATCTAATCTAAGGTCCTGGTCTACAACAATCAAGCGAACAGCATAAAATAAATGAAATGCATAGAACCACGGCGAAAACAAATACCCAAAATAATGACTGAAGTCAGGACACGTGTTCGGTTACGAACCACCATGGGCATAGCGATCCACCAGAGGGTGGTGTCAGGGGAGGGACAATCCTTTTTTTCCAGCAAAAGATGCCACATGGTGCACACTTTTTGAGCCTTCTTTGAGAAAACATCAATCAACATCAATCTAAATTGCAAATACTTTGTAGATACGTAGTGGTCCATTAAAGTGTGTTTTAAAAAGATATAATTCCATGGTCTCAAGATCTGAATTGATTGGTGCAGGACCAGATGCTGCATTTGTTGAATGGCAGCGGACAGAATAGTTTGAGACTGGGGTGGTTGGTATCTTAGGTGATCCTGTTGGCCTTCTTCCTGTACGGTTGGGTGTAGAGGACCTCCATGGAAGGCAGCTCTGTCCTAGTGATGTACTGTGCAGTTTTCAGCACCGTCTGTATTGCCTTACAGTAGAGGGCAAAGCAATTGCCATACCAGGCAGTGATGCAACTGTCGATGGTGCACCTGGCACCTGTAGAAGTTGCTGAGTATCCTGGAGTCCATGTTGAGCCTCCTCAGGCTGTGGAGGAAGAGCCACTGTCTGGCTGCCCTGGTGATGCTGTCTGTGTGGTCCAGTTCAGGTCCTCACTGTTGTGGACTCCGAGGAGTCTGAAGCTGCTGACTCCGTCCACCGTAGAACCATTGATGGAAATGTCACCTCTTCTCTGCCACTTCCTGTAGTCCACAATCATCTTTGTTTTGTTGACATTGAGATGGAGGTTGTTATCCTGACACCAACATGTCATGGCTTTGACCTCCTCTCTGTAGGCATCTTATCTGGTGATCAGGCAGATGACATGTCATGTTGTCTAGCCTCAGGCATAGGGGTACCTGGGCCAGTGGCAAACCTGCTGCACAGCCAGGTATAGCTGTGCTGTGGTACAAAATAGAAGAGACACATGGAGCTAGTGTTAACTTCACAGCAGGAGGATCTCTTCTTCCCCTGTGCTTGACGAAGTACTACTCCATACCACCACTGCGTAATGCTCCATCTATCAGCCTGGAGGTGCAATAGCATAATAGTGTAGTGATTTAAAATGCAATTAAGTTAGTGAGTGAAGAAATCAATTAAAATAAACCCTGCAATTGGCTATTAGTACAGCAATTGGAATGAGAAAAAGTCATTGTATTGATTTTTTGTTAATATTAAAAAATGTTAAATGTAAAAATCTACAATTTACAACACAATAAAAAAATCCCCCTCCCCGCTTCCCCCCCCAAAAAAGGTAACGTGTAGTAAGCACAACATGCAATTAGCGACTACTACAACAATCTGAATTAGAAAGTAATTTTGTAGAATTTTTGTTATTAAAAAAACAAAACAAATCATATTGGTAATTATATATATATATATATATATACACACTCACCCCCCAAAGAATCGCCACCTTATCGTGGTGGGGGGGGTTTGGGTGCCCCGGTGACCCTGGGAGCTGTGTTGTCTGGGGCAATAGCCCCTGGTAGTGTCTCCCATGGCAAAGTGTTCCCAGGAGAGGGGCCAGACCAAGAGCAATTCAAAGACCCTCATGAAAAGGCTTACAACGAACTATGTCACCTCGCCCGGACAAGGGAAAACGGGGCCCCCTGGAATGTCACCTCACTGACAGGAAAGGAGACGGAACTGGTGCAGGAGGTGGAGCGGTACCAACTAGATATGGTTGGGCTTACCTCCACGCACAGCACCGGTTCTGGAATCAAACTCCTGGAGAGGGGCTGGACTCTCTACTTTTTCAGAGTTGCCCAAGTTGTGAGGCACCAGGCGGGTTTGGGGATACTCACAGCCAGTCCCCGGCTGAGCGCCGCTGTGTTGGAGTTTTCCCCGGTGAACGAGAGGGTCGCCTCCATGCGACTGCAAGTCGCTGGGGGAAAGGCTCTGACTGCTGTATGTGCTTATGCACCAAACAGCAGTTCAGAGTATCCGGCTTCGTGGAGTCCTTGAAGGGCATCCGGGAAAGGGTTTCAACCAGGGACTCCATAGTTCTACTGGGGGACTTCAACGCGCATGTGGGCAATGATGGAGGAACCTGAAGGGGGGTGATTGGGAGGAACGCCCGATCTGAACCAGAGTGGTGCTTTGTTGTTGGACTTCTGTGCTCGTCATGGACTATCAGCAGATCTGCGGCCACATGTTTTGGACACTCGGGTAAAGAGAGGTGCAGAGCTGTCAACTGATCACCACCTGGTGGTGAGTTGGATCAGATGGCGAGGGAGGCTGCCGGACAGACCTGGTAAACGTCTGGCGGAAGCCCCTGTCCGTAGGGCTGATCGCAACGCTCGCTTCCGGAAGAACTTCTCTTGTATCCCAGGGGAGGTTGGGGACATGGCATCCAAGTGGGCCATGTTCAGAGCCTCCTTTGCATAGGTGGCGGCTAGGAGCTGTGGTCAGAAGGCTGTCGGTGCCTGTCATGGCGGCAACCTAAGCAACTGCTGGTGGACACAAGCGGTGAAGGAAGCCGTCAGGCTGAAGAAGGAGGCCTTTCGGGCTTGGTTAGCCCAGGGGTCTCCCGAAACAGCAGACGTGTACCGGGAGGCCAGGAGGGCTACAGCCTCAGCGGTCGCCAAAGCAAAAATCTGGGTGTGGGAGGAGTTCAGGGAGGCCATGGAGAAGGACTTTCGGGTGGCCTCAAAGAAGTTCTGGCAAACCGTCCGGCGACTCAGGAAGGGAAAGCAGGGCGTAGTTCAGGCTGTACTCAGTCGGGAGGAGAACTGCTGACCCAGATTGAGGATATTGTCGGGCGGTGGAAAAAACACTTGAACCAACACGCCCACTGGGGAAGAGGCAGAGTCCGAACCCCCAGGGGGAGCCTCACCCATATCCTTGGAAGAGGTCGCTGAAGTAGTTAAACAGCTCTTCAGTAGCAAGGCACCAGGTGTGGATGAGATTCACCCTGAGATACTTAAGGCTCTGGACATTGTGGAGCTGTCGTGGCTGACACGCCTATTCAATGTCGCGAAAATCACAAATTCTGTGATTTTCATGGACAGAATCTCATGGCGCAGCCGAGTTGAGGAGAGTGTCCAGGTTGGGGACTTCCGAATTGCATCCCTGCTCTTTGCAGATGATGTAGTTCTATTGGCTACATCAGACCGTGACCTCCAGCATGGACTGAGGCGGTTTGCAGCCGAGTATGAAGCGAGGAGAGAGTCAGCACCTCCAAGTCTGAGGCCATGGTTCTCTCGGGGTCTTGTTCACGAGTGAGGGGAAAAAATGGAGCGGGACAGGCAGATTGGTGCGGCGTCTGCAGTAATGGCGCTGTACTGGTCCATTGTGGTGAAGAAGGAGCTCCGTTCCAACCCTCACCTATGGTCACGAGCTGTGGGTAGTGCCCAAAAGAACGAGATCGCGGGTACAAGCGGACGAAATGAGTTTCCTCTGGAGGGTGGCTGGGCGCAGCCTTAGAGATAAGGTGAGGAGCTCAGACATCCGGAGGGAGCACAGAGTGGAGCTGCTGCTCCTCTGCATCGAAAGGAGTCAGCTGAGGTGGTTCGGGCATCTGACCAGGATAT
>OMOU01092452.1:0-12106 GCA_900312585.1 Malacocephalus occidentalis
GCCTCCTACCCTCCGGGAGGCGCTACAAATCCCTCCGGACTAGACTAGCAGATTCAGGGACAGTTTCTTCCCCAGGGCTGTCACTCTTCTGAACTCTTCACGCTGGAGAGCCCCCCGCGACATCTGCACATTTGCACTATACCCTACCCCCTTCCCCAACACCGTCACCACCCTCCTGAACTGCACATTGACTTCTGCACCACCGTCAGACTTGGCACACTGGACATTTGCACTACCCTGTATACTGTATATTATTGTACAGTACTGTATTTACCCTGTATATACCCTGCCGTATATACCCTGTGTGAACACCTATTACTTCTTATACCTCTGTCTATACCACAATGTATAGCGTATATTTATGAACATATACTTATATGCACTGTAGATTCCGTATATTCTCTGCAGACTCTGCATACCACCGTCATACATTTGCACGTTGACATTTGTACCACCATCAGACATTTGCACTGCTCCCCGTATATACCCCGCTGCACACCCCAGTGTATACGTACACCTCTGTGTATATGTATACCTCTGTCCATACTGTACGTACCTCAATGTATAGCAATGTATATCTCTGCCTGTACTGTACATTGTATGACCATATATATATTTATGTAGACATACTTATATACACTCTGGAGATTCAGTAGATTCTCAGATTCTGCTCATAATTGCTTACTGTTTCACTGTTGCAATACTACTTTTGCACTTCTGGTTAGATGCTATCTGCATTTTCTTGTACTAGTATGCGTACTCTGTGCAATGACAATAAAGTTGAATCTAATCTAATCTACGATGTTCTTTGGGATAGGGATGGGACTGACTTCCTTGGACTATGTATTATTTGTCTTGAAAGTTCTATAATGTCATATATTTAGGCAATAGTAGACTTTAAAAAACAACCTTTTTTAAATATATATTTCTAACCTAACGAACCCATTCGGTCATACTGTCTAAAGGTGGCGCTACCACGTGGCTGCTACTGATTCTAAAAGGAAACGGAACCGAGTAAATTGTTGCGCGTGGGTGTGAACGTAAATATGGGTAGAGCTTTCCCATATGCGTAAAACGAAACAAATCCAACCGATATTTCTTGTATCGAGCATTTGTATACATACATTTGTAGACATTTCATGCTTTGTTTTTTTAAAGGTAGACTAAGGAAGTCAAACCAACAACATGTCCTCACTGAGCAGCAAATCTGAGCAAGAAATTAGGCAACTGCTTGATGAATATGGAATAAAACACGGTCCGGTTGTAGGCAAGGACAAGTCTTATTATTAAGAAGTTAACTTGGAGGTAACTTGGAGTGGTTACTTGGATGTTTATTTGTTCATGCTTTTCTTTGTGTGCACTGTTTCGCCTAACGTTAGATTCAACAAGAAAGCTGTATGAAAAGAAGATACTAGAGGCTATGGGTAGACAAAAGGCAAAACCATCCTCCGACAAAACCTTCTACAGAGAAGAGCGTAAGTTACCTCATATGCAAATATGTACCCCATATACTCATATGTTGGTGGAAATGTTGCATGTGATGCAAGTGAATGATGCCACCTCTAGTCGCCTGCTGCAACACCTTTGACACTTCCCACCATGGCTGGTTAGGTATTTGAAGTGGTGGGAAAACAGTGTCACAGTGTTTACATTTCAACAGGATATGTATCGTCCTGGGTGAACAAAATGAACATGTCAGCCGCACCTATGCGAAATATGGGAATATACAAAGACCCATTCCAAACCTTGCTAAACATGCATTCTGCCTCATTGTGTACAATAGCACCATCATCCCCTGAGCATTGGGCCATTGCCAGTTATTGCATTGTAAAAACCCTTCAAAGCGAGGCATTACAAGGATGAGACCTCATGTACTTTGCGTCTTCTTATTTCAGAGGAAGAAGTTACCTACGTGAGCTATAGGACACCAGTAAGTGTCTTCAACATGATGCATGTCATATGATATAGTATACACTATGTATACAGTTTTAATTAGTGGCCTGTTTTTTCCTTTTTTCAGATTAGGAGTGAAGCCTATAGAGACGGGTTAGTTTCCTATATCCTACTTTGATAACATAACCTTAATACCAATAATTAAATGCTTACCTCGACTCTTAAAGATAACGTGTGTCTTGTTCAATCAGGGAACCGTACATTCGTTCAAGACCAGAATACCCTCACAGGGACTTTGAGGACGAGTAAGTTATTGGTGTCACAAACAAATAACATAACCCAAATAACTCATATTTTTTATAATAAATACATATTTTTCCCCCGTAGAAAACCCTTAAGAGCAAAGTCTGACTACATGAGTCATGATTTTGTTGATAAGCACCAACCAGTTGTCCGTTTCAATATATATTCACATTCATGTCGTATCATTACAATGTACCAAGTCTTGGTGTATGTAAAGAGATCTGCCCATGCCCAGTGCCTTCGTTACACCCTACTGAACATGCTTTAGCCAATGTTGTGAACTGAGTACATTGTAGTGATCACTAAGTTCTCTGACATTATCTGCAAACTTGTACATGTATATCATTTTACACTGCCTGGTTTTTGGTCATCAATTTTCTCACGCTTTAAAGTAAAACTTTTATTTACATTCTTTTAGGCCTTACGATACACCTTCGACTCACAGAACAATGTCTTATTCGAACACTGCCCCAGTGAAACCAAGCGCACCTGCTCCAGGGTCTTCTCGGTTCATTCCACTCTGGGTTCAGCTTCTGGTTTTCCTGGTCGTCGCCGTGTTTCTCTACTTTGTGTTTTACAACATGGAGTCCACACACAGTGAGCCTTTTAAGGGACTAGAGTGAATGTTCATTAAAATCCTTCATTTTTATTCTGGGTTTCCGCAGGAACTTTGGTGTTTGATGCACCTTTTTAATCATTTTTGTACAATACCTCTAAGTGAGTTAGATGTGCTTTGCCTGGCTAAAAATACGTATTTTTCCAAAACACGTGTTTTTTTTAAACTCTGGTCCATTTAATATTGTATAGTAAATATATTGCTGAAGGCCATTTGACCAATAAGAATGTACATGTTGGGTTAATTGCTTATAACATTAGCTAGGGTGCTGTACCAAGTGTTCATTGGTTATTTCTTCGACTGACTTGGATCTGTTGAGTTACTGCTAGCAGTGTTAGCATTTATTTAGGTATTATTTGTTGTAAAAATGTAGCTAAAAACTGTTAGGTTTTGAAGAAGGTACTGGTCTGGAATCTGTAGTATTTGCCACAAATAATATACCAGAGCCTTTCTCTTCCTTCAATAATTGGCATTGGTCAAACGATTTGATACATTCACCAGGCATTGTTCTTATTCATTGCATAAGACATTTGAATTAAATTGTATGTATCCTAAAAAATGCACTTATCATTTTCTTCCATCCAATTTCATTTTCCACCCTAACACTTAATAGAATTGAACGGAGTATGGATTGTTGAAAAATGTTTGACAAATAACAACTTGAACTTGAAACAAAATGAATACCGTACATCATTTAATATTTCGTTTGATCTCAGTTGCCAAAATTAAATATACAATACAGCAATATCGGCGGATTTAACAGTCAAACTCGTATCTCTGAAATATAAAACCTGTTTAACACCAGCGACTACCAACACCCAGAGTGTTTCATTTGAGGACAGTGTCTATATACATACTTATTGCTACATGACTAGAAGAATATGTGTGGACTCACTACTAAAACTAGAAAATGTCCAATCCTTTAAGGATCATTTATCTGTAGGAGATAAGACAGACGTAGTGGAGCTTGTTAGTGTTACTTAGTAATAATAAATAACACCCTGTGTACATACACACCGAGGAACACATTTTTTGCAGGTTCATTCAAGCCGTCATTACCAGTATGCTGCACATTTAAACATGGGATTACAGTAGTGAGTGAATCTCAAATCTAGTAAGAGTTCAATGTAAACTCCTTGCATTCTTAGTTGGTCTTCCATGTCCATGATCCAATACAGAGGTCTGAACATACTACAGCGAAACTGCTACAACACCCAATCATTTCCAATTGTTCCCCATTGTAACAACAATTGGATGTTGTATTTTTAACATATTTGTGATTAGTGTTCAGCATTGTGGCAGTGCCACATCTTGCCCAACTAGTCCTTGCTTCAAACTGTGCTTTTGTTTTCAAGAGAGGGAGTACCAATCACTGTGCACAGTGCAAATGTTCTGCTCAAAGGGTTTTAGGGATTCTAAGGATCCATTGGATCCATACGCCAGTTCCATGGCCATGCCAGACTGTGGGAAGATCCATAGGAGCTAATGGGAGAATCCATCGGGGCAAATGATAGACTATAACTACACCTCATTTGCTTACATTGTTGAATATTCGTACCTTGACAAACCATAAAATGGTGGAACTGAGTAGTTTTTATACTTCCACAGTTTGAAATATTTAAAAAGACAGAAATTTCTAATTTCATCAACTAATCCCACTGGAAAAAACAACTACAGGTGGTCTATTAAAAAACACATGCATCAATGTATTGATATATCCTACACCTTAAGATGCAACCACTGTTTGTAATGTCTGTCATATCTTGTTGATTGTTAAGGCAACGTAAGTGTTGTCCACGCCTGCAGAAAAAAAAAGCAGATGCATAACAGAACTCATGGTTCAATCGATTAACAACTCTGACAGAATTGACAAGATGAATAGTAGATTAGCTCAGAACTCACAGGTCCTCGTCTCCCTCTCCAGCTCCGAGGGCTTCTCCTCCTTTTGGCACAGCACCTTGGCCACAATGATGATGATGATGAGGGCGATTAAAAACGTCAGACCAGACACCAACCAACTGATCACCATAGGGCTCAGCACTGGCTCAGGATCTGGGAACGACAAGACAGGCAGATACATAATTACAAATACTTTTTTACATGCCATTGTTTGTTTTCCTTCAATATTGATGTTTTCATCAAGCTCCAGCCACAGAGACACAGTTTGTTTCAATATTTAAATGTGTGATGTCATCTGTGGACATCTGCAAACAGTTCAGGACAAGATGACAGACACTTGACATTGCCACCTTGGGGCATTACAATAGATAGAGTTATAGCCACCAAAATCAGCACAGTGACAAATTAATTTGATACCCAGCCTTGCAATGCAAAATATTTTCAACATTTTAGTCAACAATTCTTTCAAATGAAACTACCTGGGATTTTGTGTAAAGCAAGTTAATTCATTTCTTTTGTTTGTATCCAACTGAATTCACCCCACTATGTGACACATGCTGGTACCCCAGACACACCAGCCATAACTCAAACAGTCCCCCACCAACCAAGAAACCAATACCAAACAAGAAAGAGCCCATCTTGCATTACCCATGGTACCGATTACCTCTAATGGATATGGGCAGGGGCTGGCTCTCCCTGGATACGAATGTGCGGCCGCCCAGCTGGACACGGTACAGGCAGTAGTAGTAGCCCTCGTTGGAGCTCTGGGCGCTGGAGAAGGTGAAGGTGACGGCGGGTGCGAGCGCCGGCAGCGACTGGCGCATGGTGCCATTGGAGCGGCTGAGGCGCAGCTGGAAGGAGGCCCCTGGGTACTGCTGCTTGGTGACGCAGGTGATGTTAAAGCTGTGACCCTTGATGACCGAGCCCACGGGGGCCTCAGACGACGTGTTGTACCAGTGCTGGGGAGTCAGCAACTCCACTGAGCAGCATCCAGAATGAGGTAAGAAAGAAAGACGTCAGGTTTCTGAAAACACTGGATGTTTCTGGATGTCATTTGTTGGTTGGCTCAATCTGCACTATACATCTTCATAGATGTTCTTTAGCATATTGTTTGTTATTAGATGTTGGTAAAGCACTCAGAATGGCACTTCTGCTCTTATCCCAGATATTATGCAGGCAACCTAGCAATTATGAAACTTGTTTCATTATGAATGCTTGTTCTATTGTGATCTTCATGTTCCACAGAGATATGTTGCTGTCTCTCTTTCAAAGAATTTACTTATTGTAAGTCACTATGGATAAAAGCGTGCCCTAAATGTAAGTGTGTTACTACCAATGGCATCACTTTCTCCTGGACATCCAAAAGCTCTTTCGATCTGGTCCTATCAGATTGAATCAAGCTTTTAAACAGAATCCATACAGAAACCTTGCTGTTCCCAGCAAGGGGTTAACCGAAAGATTATGGAACATCTGAACTATTCAAATGTTACGGTACTGTCAGTGATATGATGTAGTTTCAGTCTTTGGATAAATGATTTGGACAAAAGCGTCTGTCCTAAATGTAAATGTAACGTAATGAAATGTAACGAAAGAGTACGGCCTGGGGAAGGGGGACGCATGCTAGCCACAATGACTGACCCACTGTGATGTTGATAGAGCTGCTGGGTGGGGAGGTGAGGAGCTGGGAGGGAGAGCTGCCTCTGACCCGGTACACACAACTGTAGCTGCCCTGGTGGAAGGTCTCCAGGTCAGTCAGGGTCAGCTCCACACGGCTCTGGCTCTGGTCCACGCGCTGCGTCACCAGCGGTGTGGACACACCCTGCTTGTACAGGTGGAAGTCGCTGAGGTGGTGTCCCAGGAGCACCATGCAGCTGAAGCGCACCGCCTCGCCGGCAACGAACACAGAGTGTGGTGAGAGCAGGGACAGCGACGGCATCAGGAGTGTCCCTGGAGGAGAGGTTGTTAACGTATTAACCAAGGGGGTCATTCCGGATTATTATTCACCATTTCATTAGGTGAAAGTTTCCCAGATGTCAGGGCAATTCTCCCATGGCGACCCAGTGTCTATTCTGGGAGGATTTGTGTCGAATGCTTTTAGCTACTCAAGTTGAAAATTCTCATAATTCTAAAGAAATGCCAATTGGAGCCAATGATAATGGCGTCTGTCCAAACGGTGGTTCTAATCGTTAGTTCCCCTTATTGGATAATTGCTAGGTCTGGACCGAGGCAACTTCAGCTCATGAAGCTGTGAATGGGAAGATTGAAAATCCAGGACAGGAAGAATGGCAGGACATCCACGAATTGCATCGAGCATGCTTTCAAAGAGAAAGATTTCTCACCCGAGCATTTGACACCGGCATCGTTCAGGTGGGTGCAGTGGGGGTCACTGTTGAGGACACTGGCACAGCGCATCAGGCCGGCCTCGTGGCCCGAGCAATGGACATGACGCAGCCAGATCTCTCCGCTGCCCGGACCGTATGCTGCACCGTGAAGGGCGGACTCGGCCAAGCCACAGCCCAACTCCAGGCATACCACGTCGGCTTCCCTCAGGTCCCAGCCATGGTCGCAAACCGTCCCCCACTGGTTGTGGCGAAGTACTTCGACTCTTCCGGAGCATTTGTTGCCTCCATCCAATAGCCTAATATGAGTACCGTCTGTTTTGGTAAAAATGTGCAGTTAGAATTTATGCAGTTGGTAAAAACATGAGCAATAATGTTTTTGGTCCATATGATTATGTTTTTACACTCTTACCAAAAGCACCAACTTCATTCCGTTGAACGTGAAAACTGCCTATGATAGTGGATTTGAGTTGATATGACAATACAAATAGCAGTTAAAGAGACAAGGTCACAACACTCCCAAATGACATGCTCACAGGGTCGCACATATTATAGACGGTCACGAGTTAACTTTATAGTAGCGAATGGGCAAACTTGCGTAATCTTTGGGGTTGTTTGCTACCTTATTACCCAAATTAAATTGCGTTAGCTCACCTAGTAGAGAAAGGAACAGGAAAATCCGGAGCATCTTCTAACCTTCCATCAGACGGCTGTGTGAGCAGGATGTCGACGCCGACGCGGATGCAGGCAGGCGGGGATCTGCTCTCACCGCACACGACATTAGCTGGGTTGCTATAGTGGATTATTTGACAAGGCTGACAACAAGCACAGGACGAATCGGACGTGCTTGTTCATAGCAGTGTCAGTGGGGGGACACTAAAACGATATCAAAGCTGATTTCACGGACATTTACTTCTGTTCAAAAAAGCTTAAGCGGAAGTCGAACAAAAATGTGCTGTTTGTTTTTTGCTCCATAACATGTCGTGCTTACGTCACCGCAGATGGAGACGTTTTGCCCTGACGTAAAACCATTCCCCTTGTCACAGACAGGGGTCACTCACAATGCAGATATAGCGGTATCCTTTTTGGATGTCCCTGGTCGTGCCTTTCGATACTGTCCAGGGTCGAAAAACAGTGGTTTCGGGTCTCTGAACCCTCTGCTGTCCTGATACCTATACCCATGGTGCCTACACCTGTAGAAAATCGGAGACATCCCCCCTTAATTACATGATATAAACTCCCACCAACCTTTTGCTGTAAAGACTGTAAATAGTGTGGGTATTTGATTATTTGCCTCCAATTGTGACATTTGTGATATTTATAGTATATTTTTTCTTCATTTCACTGCATATCCTTTATGTGTATATGACGATTACACTTCTTTGAATATTGAATCAGCGCGAACAAACAGCGACATCTGTTGGGCATTGTCGTTATCGTTATAACCACAAGTTATAATCTCGCGTTGTTTCAGACGCGTTTCCTGTGTGTCCGCCATCCTTTTTAGCTCTGCAGAAGGGCACGAGCAGGCCGAGCGGTTGCTCTTCATATTTTAATCATGCTGTCAAGGAGCGTTTTCTTCGCGGGTATGTAATACAACATTTTCCTTAAAATGATGTAAAGGAGTTGGTGGAGTTCAGATATTGCACATTTTCTAGTAGGTAGGCAGAATAATATTGAATGGAAACTTGAAGGGTAAAGTGAAGGCCACACATTGAATGACTCGCTAACTCTACGTGTCAAGCTGCTAGTTAAATCACACACAGCATAAAGACCCTTAAGGCATTATTATTTATTAAGCACGTTTGTAGATGGAGAATCTAACGATACTGAGGTTATACAACTAGTATAGGGCAGGAACTAATCCAAGTGACATCGGGTAGCATTAGCAAGACGTAGCATCAATAGTAGCAGGTATACTCTGGCTGTGCTGCTGCATGCCTGCAGAATGTCACCTCTGACAGTTATAGTTCTCGTCTTCGAAAAGCAAGCAATATTGAAACCGCTACACATGTTAACGTGTGTACACGTCTTTTGTCAACGCGTCCAGCCTATGGAGCCTCTCCATGAATTATATATATTGCGTAATTTATCGTCTTCTGATTTGCGCGTGTGGTCATTTCCTGTGTATTAATGTTGCTTTATTTTTCTCTCCTGCAGCCAATGCCCTGAAAAGCAAAGGTTCCCTTGGCGCTGCGTATGTCCTTTACTCTTGCTAATAGGCTTGCAAATAACATGTTATGCTATCTATTTATACAATGGTGCTTAACATGTTTCGTAACGACGTGTGCAAAGGAAGTATAAGCATCATTCAAGCATCCTATCAAAGCTAAATCTGTCATTGTCTTTGGTGTCCATAGGCTGGTCCAGGCTTCCCACTCCCTGCATACATCTTCCCAGACTCCTCGCCCCTCTCTGCCAGAGAAGGGAGGCAAGGTCCGTCATGGCATTATCCCAGAGGAGCTGTTCCAACTTCTGTACCCAAAGACCGGAGTCACTGGTATGTAGGTCTTGGAAGGATGGCTTTCAGGGTGGCTTTGTATATGTTCCTACTCTCGCTTTCTGATACCATTTATCCCATGTTTTTGGGATACACTTTGATATTAAGTAATGTTATTCGACCATTAGTTGACTTCAATATGGCCCTTATGTAATCTATACTGGCAATATAATATCTATGGTTGTTGTTAATTCTTACCCTCATAATTACTGTATTCTTTCTGTTAGGCCCATACATGCTGGGCACTGGGCTCCTTGCCTACCTGCTCTCCAAGGAGATCTACGTCGTGAACAACGAGACGGTGTACGCCATTGCATTCGGCACTGTCATCGTCTATGGCATCAAGAAGTTTGGACCCAGTGTCGCTGCTTTCGCTGACAAACTGAATGAGGTGGGCTTTTGACTATTTCTAACTGTCTTTGGATGAACAATATTTTCCTTGATTTACCTGCTCCAGAATCATGTCTGAGTGGTGGCTAATCAATTTGTTTCCTCTGATCTAGAAATGTATATAGATTTGTTTTTTGTTTTTTAATGAACAATATGTGTACACTTCCATGCAATCTTGAAGTGTCTAACATAGTGGTCCATGTTGAATTGCAGGAGAAAATAGCCGCGGGACAGAAGGTCAAG
Source organism: Malacocephalus occidentalis (assembly GCA_900312585.1). Classification (NCBI taxonomy): domain Eukaryota; kingdom Metazoa; phylum Chordata; class Actinopteri; order Gadiformes; family Macrouridae; genus Malacocephalus; species Malacocephalus occidentalis. The sequence continues at coordinate 10,184 of OMOU01092452.1, forward strand.
GATGTGGCCATGGCCAGCTTGTCGCAGACCATTGAGAATGAGAAGAAGGAGCAGTGGAGAGTAGAGGGAAGAGGTCTCCTCTTTGACGCTAAGAGGGTAAATGCCGAATTAGACTCCTGATGCCGCACAGATGGGTCCAGCTTGTCTTGTTTTTTAGGGCAGGCTTAATTCACACAGAATTGTTTTTTTTCTTGCAAGAAAGAAACCAAGCAACGTTTTCCCCAGTAATCAAATACCAATGCCAATTCAGCTGCAAAGTGAGTACACCATTGGGCAAATTATTGGACATGGCCAAGTGCTATTTAGATGCTGTCTGAGACATCTGGCGGCCGTGAGAGACGATGCATTATGGGAAGGCTGAGCTTTGATTGCTTTCCTCTTTAAATAATTAGTAGTAGTAGTAATAATCAGTAAAGTATTCAAGATTATGGGTGACTGCCAACAGAAATGCTCTGTCAGTGACTGGCTTAGTGTGGTCCTAGATAATGTTATCCTCAGTATAAAAGACACTAGAAGCTCTATGCCTCATAGTGGCCTAAAACACAAATGAGCCTCTCCATTATTGGCAACAGCACACGGGTCCATTCAAGAAACCACGGTTCTTGAATGGAAATAATATAAACCTTTTTAATACACCAAGGAAAAAATTCCTAGGATGTAATTGTACCTGGCAATAAGGGATTTGCATGCACAAAATCATTAATTGAAATCATACATTTTGTATTATTTATGTATAATGATCAATAATTGTATTGTTTGTTAATCAGAACAACGTGGCCATGCTGCTGGAGACCAACTTCAGGGAGAGGATACACATGGTGACCAATGAGGTGAAGAAGCGTCTGGACTACCAGGTTGCCCTGCAGAACCTCTACCGTCAGATGGAGCAGGAGCACATGGTCAACTGGGTGGAGAAGAGCGTAATCGGGAGCATCACCCCTCAACAGGTCAGTCCGGAGCACAAAGCATAGCACTGGGGTTTTGGCATGTGAGGACGGCTGACCACTAGAGATCGCTGTTGCTCAACTGTCCACCAGAGATAACTGTTGACTAAAGGTGTAACATTTTCTCCAAATCCATGATTCTGTTCAGACCTTGATTTTTCAGCCACGTTTATACCTGTTTTTGTTAGGGGGTGGGTGGGGGCTGTGAATAGGAGGTACAACGGTACATGTACTGTATATCGTGTGCCCCAGGGTATTAGGCAGAAATTGAAAAGTGCCGGACAATGTCATCAGAAAAATTGGCAGGGCTACCAGCACAGTTACTAGTGAGTTTGGTGCATATTAGAGCATTTTGGGCCTGAGAGGCATGTCATTTCATCTGTGCTGCATGTCAATATAGCACATTTGACAAATAAAAGAACTTTGACTTTGACTTAGAGGTAGTAGTTACCACTGAAATGAATCAACAATCAGGAATCAACAAACGAGTGAACGTTTTTGTAAAACACCAATTTCATTGTGTTTTTATTGTAAATGTTCTGAATTAAAATGAAGTAGACATCACAACTGCTGTCATTAAACACTCATGCACATACGTGTCTGATGTTCAAGACCCGCTCCCACCACCCGCACATATGGCGCTTGGTTCCCCGACCTAACAGCACAAGATCCGCAGCCCTACCCGAACTGCATATCCTATAATAACCATGACCAGTGAAAGTGTCTCATAATGATCACCTTACACTGACAACCATGTATTTGGCTCAAAACATGTGGGGAAGTAATCATTTCAAGCTGTTGTTTAAATCATTTGATTAGGCAAGTTTAGTGGCAAGTTGGTAAGTTTAGTGATTGCCTAATCCAGGAAATACAATTTACAATGCCAATATTGGAGTTGCTTTTACTATTTTTCTAGGGTAAATGTAACTTAAACTGTGAGGGACAGAAAATACAACTGAGGGGACAAAGCCCCCTCCTG
>OMOU01092452.1:12126-31404 GCA_900312585.1 Malacocephalus occidentalis
TGTGTTTTCTCTAAACAGCCACTGATGTCTTTAAATTAATTAGCAATCATTTGATTAAGGTAAACTCTGTTCCATGTGCTATGACGATGCTATGACATTGTTAGTGTTTTAACAATTAACTTTTATTGAGCACACTAGTAGTTGTCCGTAACACACACGCATACAGGACTTCTCACCCACATATTTTTCCCCACGTCATGCATTGAGATAAGTTAAGTTAACTTAACTAGGCTGGAAAGTAATGGGGTGGTTTTTCTTTCAATCAACTTTCCATCAGCACTCGTCAAAAATGCGTCCACACACGCGTGTATTAAGAATATCAAGAGCGCTGTCACAGCCTTCCGACATTGTAGACAAACCCATGTTGCATGTTAATTTGACATGCTTCTACTGACTGTCTGGAATCTTACCGTGGGTTATCATTAAACCGTAACCCTAATTAGAAATGCACACCAGAGGACTGCTGCTGCGTCACTTGGGCAGGTGTACACCACTAGACTCGGGTAATCTCATGTGCCAGACCAATGTCATTCAGAGCTTGAATATACATTGAATATCTTTCTAAGTAAAAACGTGTTCCAACTATCGACAAATTGTGAGACTGAGTTGTGAAAATTCCTCTCTTGTTGCATTGGGGACGGGAGGGGTTCAGAACTGGGTCTCCATTCACATCCCTAGTTATAGGGTGTCGCGGTTCTGTCTTCTGGTACCATGATTTTGGTCTAGGTTCCAGAATTGTTGCACCCCTACTGTTGTCATTGACATTTTAAACTTATAACAAGATTGTTTTATTGTGACTGGCTGAGTTGGATATGGCTTGTAGGTATTCAACGATGTTTGTATGTGTGTGCGTGCGTGCGTGCGTGCGTGTGTGCGTGTGTGTGTGTGTGTGTTGCAGGAGAAGGAGAGCATTGCCAAGTGTATCTCTGATCTGAAGGCTCTGGCCAAGGCAAAGGCTACAGTCTGAAGAGTCTAGTCCTTCTGGCCACGCCCCCCTTCCCAACCCCAACATACTGTGTTCCAATGAGACATCTTTTCTTTACTGAATAAAATGTTTTCCTCGTTAAGATCGTCTCTGTCAGTTGTATGGGTGTGTGTATATAAACTTCAGCTTGTGGTAAATAAAGGATTTACTTACTCACTGACCGCCTTGTCTGTTTTTTGAATTACAAAAACTTTATATAAACCATTGAATGTTAAACCTAACCCAAGTTATATTTCATTTTTAGGGACTAAATGTTTTATTTTGAAACTAATCTTGAAGCTTAATCCATAACTTGTCACAAACCTAAACCTTTCGACCTGTGACGCATGGAGAGCCTTGCCTACCAACATAACAATCGTAATCACGCACCTTTAGACTCCTTAGCACAGCCCACCTGGACACTCCACACTAAAACACTGCACTTTGCACCCATGGACTTTGAAGTAGGAAGTCCAGGAACTCCACTACACTCTCCGGAATAGACCACTTCTAGCCAGTAAAGATTTTAATGTTTTTTTTGATTACAATGGACCATTGTTAATACATTGACAGGTAATACTAACTGGATGAATGTTTTGTTCTGTGCCATTATGTTCTGTTGTGGTTTTGATACCAGCCTATGTCATATTTTAAACCACTAACCACGAGCTAAGCGAAACATACTTATTTTATGGGCTACTGCTACTGTAGTTTGACAGTGGTATATAATGTGCTATGTGATTCTCTGTATTGTCATCTCTCACCCATTTATTTTTCTAACTTTACCCATCGTTATGTAACCAACATGAGCTTTTGGTCAAAACGAATTGAAACAATGAGAATGAAGCAATTTTCAACAGCTAAAAACGGCTCTATTTCAGTTATGTCGAGTGGCTCTGTAGTGAAAGGTATCATGAGGTATATTGTTATACAACTTCAACCTGTTCATTCCTGTCCTTTACAGAGTAAAGTGTGAGAAAATGTTTGGAAACGCAACACCATTTTCCTATTCCCCAAGGTCAGTATCGTTTTCCATTGCTTTTGAATATGGTGAGTAAGTTGAATCAATAAGGTACACGTATCAGAAACTGCTCACACCCTACATCTGTCAGTGATGTCAGTGACGGTACCGACCACTGCATGTAATCTGGGCGTGGATGCGATAGCCGACAGTCATGTGGTTAATGTCTTGTTTTATGACCGGGTAAAAGGGGGTTTGCGTCGGAGGACCAGCCGGCATTGGGGCGAAACAGCACGTCCAGGCCCAGTGGCAAAACAATATACTGTATGTACACCCCCCCCCCCCCACACAGACACACAATCCTCGTCCCAATAACTATGCAAAATAACTGTTTGATTCTGAATTTCTCAGCACAAAGAAAAGAGCACATAGAAACACTGAACAAGCAAGACAACATTCACTACAGAGTTGAGGTAAGAATTATTGTTATGTATGCCTCCTTAACTTTTACTAAAGTAATCATAACCTAATAAATACTATATTAATAATACTATTAATTTAATACTATTCACTTTTAAGAATGATTAACCAATCCTAATCAAGAAATATAAATACAGTACAATACATGCTCTGACGTCTCCCCATGTCTCCCCTGGCTACAGCACGTGTTCACCTGTGAGCTGAATGCCCAGAAGGCTAGCAGCCTGGATGACTGCGTGGCCAAGCTCAAGACGTTGGATGCCAAGGGCCGGCTGTGGCCCCAGGACATGATTCTAGACGTGCAGGGAGGATACCTGCAGCTCAACGACATTGAGACCAAGGTTGGCTAATGAGGGACAGTTTCTCATATCAAGCACATTCCAAGCTGCCATCTTGGTGCCTTTTTACCATTACACTGTGTGAACAATTATTAGGCAAGTTCATTTTATTATTGAACAACAGCAGTGGTCATTTGTTTATTTTCATCTGTTAAAATGAGAATAATAAACAAACAACTCAACATTTTTAAAGAAACATTTCTGACATAAAAAAATAAAATAAATCAGTGACCAATATAGCCACCCTTCTTTTCAATAACACTCTAAAGACTTCCATCCATGGAGTCTGTCAGTTTCTTGGTCTGTTGACGATCGACTTTTTGTGCAGCAGCAACCACAGCCTCCCAGACACTATTCAGAGAGGTGTTTTCCTTCACTGTAAATCTCTCCTTTAAGAAGGGCCCACATGTTCTCAATAGGGTTTAGGTCAGGTGAGGAAGGGGGCCATGTCATTCTTCTTTCATCTTTAAGGCCTTTACTGGCTAGCCTTGCTAAAATGATTGATCTTTTATACATTGTCCACCTAATATGAAGTAGACCTTATCACTACAGCATTAGCAAGTCAAATCAGAGCCATAACTTAAATTACATGAATTGCAACTGACGGTATCGGCAACACTCCTCAATGGCCAAATCGCTATTTAGCCAAGTTGAGCCGACACTGTGTTATTGTTGTTGTTTGTCAATCAGGATTAGGTGTTCATCAGGAACTGCTGTCCAGCAACACAAACCTTTGTCTTTATGGGATTGGGATTCACAGGTTGAATAATTTGTGAATTATTTACCAAAGCAGAGCATCAGAGCACAACCATAAACATGCCTAGCCTACTGCTACTTTATGCACTATGGTGATGTAGAGCCCTCTTGTGTAGCCTATCCGGCTGCCATATCAGCTAAAACTAGATGCCCTAGTGTTGGGAGTTGTGGATGTATTAACCTTATGGGCCTATATCTTTCTCTATTAGGCCTACATGACTAGTTAACTTCACTTGTATGTGTTCACCCTGGGAGCCCTTGGAGGCCGTGGTTATCAGGCTGACCATCTGGGAGGTTGAGACAGGTGCGGTTCCATGTGGGATGGGAGCGGGTGCGTCTCCACATGAGTGGGTGGTGTCCCTGCTTCTCAGGCTGACTATATGGGAGTTGGATCTAGAAATGCATACGCTTGTATGACTTTGTTTCCCTTGTTGGATTTCACCTGTACCGGCAGGATGGATAGAATCCCGTCACTGTTCCTGGCCCCTGTATGACCACATGATTGCAGAGAGTGCGAAAGTGCGCTACTCATGGATGGTTCCGTTTGCTGTTTTATGTCTGTGTTGACTGCTCTCTCTCTTTGCTTGATGTGAAGAATGCTGGGATGGTTTTAGCTGCACACCTTGCAAGTCAAGCGCTTATCGCAGTTCTTGCTTATATGCCCAATGCGAAGGCAACCAAAACAGATTCCTTTCTTGTGTATCTTGTCCATGTGTGTCTTTTTCTCCAATCGTGGACACTGCTCCAGTGTGTGACCTCGAGAGCAACACATACACGTGTTGATGTTTGCAGATGACCTATTTTGCAGGTGAAACCTGTTTAGACTTAGATTCTTCAAACATGGGGTGTCAAAGGTCCTTTGAATCATGATTGTCCTTTCAGCCTGTTCACATTTTGACTTAATAACGAGGGTTGTGTATGTGGAATGTCCCCAAAGATTGGCTCAGACACTACTTGGCACTCAATGAATTTGACAATATAACAGCGCTCTTCGGTTGCATCTTTCCAGTAGCACACATGCAGATATTCTCCACTTTTCTCTTAGCTTGTATGGAAGCTTCAGAATCACTATTCTCATATCGCATTGCAACTCCACACAATGTTCAAAGGCTTTGAAAAAGTCTCTGCACTGTAGAGGATCACCATCAAATAATTGAATTAATCTTGGTGGTAGGAAATTAGAGGTTTGTTGTTGAATTAGCAATCTTGTCATTTAATTTTGCCTTTGAAGTAAGTTGCAGAGAGCTGATGTTTCATAATTTCCTTGAAGAGATAGTTGAGACTGAATGACATTTGAATTTGTTAGCTGCACATGAGGGCCCAAGAGGGGTTTGCGTGTGGTTTATTTAGTTGACTGCCCTGACCATTGTGTTGCATTCCCATATGCATGTTGTTGTTGTTTCATAGGTGGTTGTTGTTTTGAGTCCACAGGTGTTGGTTGATTGGCATGAGGGCTGAGAGTGGCAGAGGTGTCCTGGAGGCTGTTAATACTTCAAATTTAGCTGCAGAAGCTGCTATCTATCAATACTTTTTGTGTTAGTTTATTAGAACATTTGACAGATTGTGTTTCTGTTTGTAGAATCCAAATACACAAACAGGAGACAAACAACATATCAGGTAAGTTCTTTTGCATGTCTGCAAAATCCCTCACTCACTGTTACAGGGGCACCATCTAGAGCATCCTCTCTGGCTGCATTACTGCCTGGTTCGGAAAACTGCTCCACTGCTGATTGTGAGGTTCTCAAAAGGGTGGTGAAGACAGCGGAGCGCATCATCGGCTGCCATCTCCCAGCCGTGCAAAGCATCTATGACACACGATGCCTTAGGAAAGGGCAGAAAATCATTGAGGACTGTAGCCACCCAGGTCATGGACTGTTCATGCTGCTGCCATCTGATAGATGTTACCAGAACATCTAGGCACAACCAGACTCACCACTGGCAGTACCCACATTGGACTGCGTTTCAACTGCGGTGGGCTTGTTAGCACAAGAACCTTGATGACCAATCATGCAACCACCATTACAGCTAAGCCCACAGTGCACAATATGCCAAAGCAGCCCATAGAATCGTATGGGCTGCTTTGGCAGTCCTGGGAAGCACATACATTGGTCAAGTGTTTACAGCTGAATACACTTTCTCAAAGGGAATTTCTGAAAGGAAAAGGCATCTGTTTTGGATGACTGATGTGACTGTTCAGTGTAATGGCCAAACAGCAATGCTTCCGGAGTATGTCACCAACTCCACTTCCCTGATTGACAACCTGTTTGCTGGACTGAGTGGGGGGAAAAAGTTCAGTGAAACCGACCTCTGTCAGGCTTGCCTACAAATGCATGTGGACAAAAAGTCACGTGAATGAATGACTAGCAATACACACAAGGGACTTTTCAGATAAGATAGACTCCCATTTGGCATCACTTCAGCTCCAGCACCATTTCAAAGAGCTATGGGTTAAATCGTGAGTGGGTTACCAGGAGTAGAGTACTATCTAGACGACATACCATAAATCCTCTAATAGTCCATTCATAGTGGCCGGGAGCATGGTCAACATGGACACACAAAGGCCGGCCTCCAATACAGGTTGGGTCAAAAAGCGAAAAAAAACCAACGGTTAATAAAGTAAACTCCTGGTGCCTGTTATACACCGGGATAACAAACATGGCGCCAACCAGACAAAAGTTTGACATGCATTTTAAAGAGAAGGTATTGGTGTATGTGGCGGACAATTCGGGAGAGCAAGCACTTTGGCATCGACCCAAAGAGGATCCGATATTGGAGAAAGCAGAAGGATGAACCGTGTTTAGCCAACAAGGCAAGATCAGGGCTGGTGTTGGATGAAAGAAAGTTAGATTGGAGTTAGCAGGTGAACTTGGAGCGGGGCAAACACTAAAGAGTCTCAAGGAAAATGACCCAAAGCAAAGTGAAGGAGATCCACTCTTCAGTGGGTGATGGAGCCAGCAAGGAGTTTGTGGCTAGCAGGGGCTGGCTCGAAACATTTCTTAAACGCAACAACCTTTCACTTCGGTGTACCTTATTACGGTAATGTCCTACCAGGGTTGTTTTGTTGAGTGGCCGTATTTTCCCTACATGAGGACTGTGGTGCTGTTGTTCCATATGTAATTTGCAGCTAAATCATATTGTTTTGTTTGTTTTGTTTTTATATGTGTGCAATGTTCTGCATTAAAAGATTATTCTTATTAAATTACGAGCAGGTGTACACGAATTTGTCCAGGCAAGCTCTTCCCCTCCTCCCGGTTGCCACAGCAACAGCTGCGCATCCTCCCCCGCTGAGTTTTGACCTTTCCAAATTTCTCCCCAGACGAAAGTACCCCTAGACACCAATTTTCATCGAAATCCTGTGATATTTGGGCATTAGACCTTCAAGCGACCCGATTTCAAGGTCAAGGTTTGAAAATTACTCCCCAGATGAAAGTACCCCTAGACACCAATTTCCATCAAAATCCCGTGATATTTGGGCATTTGACCTTCACATGACCCGCTTTCAAGGTCACGTCGCCCAATTGATATTTTGGGCATTTGACCTGGGCATTTGACCTGGTGGGTTGCAAGACCAGTCTAACTCAAGGAATATACACCTGGCGCCACAACCAAGTGCTGAAGTGTTTGGCTGCCGAACTTGAGAAGAAGAGGGTAACCACCAATGCCATGCCACCAAATGCCCAGTCTACCTTCCCACGGAAAACAACCTTGTCTGTGAAGGGTAGAAACGGCGGACCAAGCCACCTCCTCCAGATTTGGGCCCAATGAACGCAGCCCGGGATTGGGAAATGCGGGTGGACCTCGGCCAGAGGCTCACCTTCCCACCCGAAATTGCAGCGACCAACCTGCGCCCAGACCTAGTAACTGGTCCAAGTCCTGCCGGCGTGTCTTCATCGTTGAGCTGATTGTCCCATGGGAGGGTGCCATCGATGAGGCATTCGAACGGAAGAAGCTGCGGTATGCCAACTTAGCAGCTGAAGCAGAGGGGTGGGGCTGGAACGTGAAGGTGTGGCCACAAGGCTCCTGAAGGAAGTAGGAATCAGAGGGCAGGCCCAACGGAAGGCAATCAAAGAACTTGCCACTGCAGCAGAACGGAGCAGTCACTGGCTATGGCTGAAACGTAGGGACGCAACATGGGCTGCCAAATGACCACGCAGTGCCACCATGCGACACAAACCCAGGTCTGATCAGCGTGTGGTGGGCCAACATCGGCAGAGGGTGTTTTGTGATAAGTGGCCGAAACACCCAATGACGTTGCGGCACACAACTGACGATGTGTCGTGCTGCTGGCACCACATGATCGACGCCTAATTCCACCCTGCCCAAGAAAACATCTCCAACCCCAGTCAATTGTTGTGCTGATATTTAGGGATCTTTTAAGAAGATCCCTAAGTCCTATTAAGAAGTCACGTGACTCGATTTCAAGGCCAAGGTCAAGTCGCACGGGCATTTTGACCATTCCAAAATACTCCCCTTTGGAAAGTACCCCTAGCCACACATTTTCATCAAAATCCTGTGATATTTGGGCATTTGACCTTCTAGTGACCAGATTGCAAGGTTAAGGTTTCAAAATTACTCCCCAGATGAAAATACCCCTAGACATCAATTTCCATCGAAATCCTGTGATATTTGGGCATTTGACCTTCACATGACCCGATTTCAAGGTCAAGGTCAAGTCGCACGGGCATCTTGACCATTTCAAAATACTCCCTGTCAGAAAGTACCCCTAGCCACACATTTACATCGAAATCCTGTGATATTTGGGCATTTGACCTTCAAGCAACCCGATTTCAAGGTCAAGGTTTTGAAATTACTCCCCAGACGAAAGTACCCCTAGACACCAATTTCCATCGAAATCCTGTGATATTTGGGCATTTGACCTTCACGTAACCCGCTTTCAAGGCCAAGGTCACGTCGGCCAATCGATTTGACCTTTCCAAATTTCTCCCCAGACAAAAGTACCCATAGGCACCAATTTTCATCGAAATCCCGTGATATTTGGGCATTTGACCTTCATGTGACTCGATTTCAAGTTCAAGGTCACATCGCACGGGCATTTTGACCAGCCTATGTTACTCCCAGTGTCAAAGTACCCCCACAAGTAATATAGTGACCCCCATAAGTGACCAAGATGGCGGCGCGTGAACAACGCGAGGCTCAGCGTCTCTCCAGATTAAGCAAATTAGTCGTAATCTGCTTTATTATTACAAGTCTGTTCACTCAAAACAGTCATGCAAACCTAGGATACACCCGACAGGAGTTTATACTAGGTCCCTCGAGCAACATCAACTTTATCGGTGATGGACACCGCCGATAACCCGGAGCGCGGACACCGGAGCTCTCTAACCCGGCCCCGCCGACAACGAGGACTTACAGACGGCATAAGGATATAACAGGGCGCACCGTTCTCTGTGTATACTACATACTCCCCATGTACTCCCCGCTGATCAAACGAGTGAAACCCTCTGTCAAGGTCTGGAGCAGACTCAGCACTTCAGCTTTGTTTTGGGAACAAAGACTGGAGGGAGTTTGCCAACCAGGCTTCATGTGGCACACACACGGACATTGAATCCTATGCCTCCTCCGTCATGGACTTCATAAACACCGAGGTCAACAGAGTCACCACCACAAAAAGGATCACCATATTCCCGAATCAGAAGCCCTGGATGAACAAAGAGGTCCGCCTAATGCTGAAAGCTCGCAATGTCGCTTTTCGATCAGGTGATGCGTGAGCCTACAGCTCTTCCAGAGCTAACCTGAAGAGGGGTATCAAGGAGGCCAAGCTAAGCTACAAGCTAAGGCTCAAGGAGAACTTCAAGAACTCCAACCCCCGACGCATATGGCAGGGCATCCAGGCCATCACTGACTATAAACCGACCAAATCCACACCACCATCCAGTGATGCTTTCTTTCTGGATAAGCTGAACAACTTCTACGCTCGCTACGAGAGGGACAACCATGATGGGGCCATTAGGCCTCTCCTTCCTGTAGACCACCAGCCACTAACACTCTCCCCCTCCGATGTAGGTGCAGCACTGAGTAGAGTGAACGCACGCAAGGCCGCCGGCCCTGATGGCATCCCCGGTCGGGTGCTCAGGGCCTGCGCCACGCAGCTGACTGAAGTCTGGACGGACATCTTCAACCTGTCTCCTATCCAAACTCCTTCAGCTGGGTATCAACACCTCCATCTGCAACTGGATAATGGACTTCCTCACCAATAGACCCCAGTCTGTCAGACTGAATAACAACACCTCCTCAACACTCATCCTGAACACCAGTGTCCCACAAGGCTGTGTGCTGAGCCCGTTGCTCTACTCCCTATTCACCTACGACTGCATACCTATGCATGGCTCTAACTCCATCATCAAGTTTGCACGATACAACAGTGGTGGGCCTCATCAGCGACAACGATGAGACGGCCTACAGGGAAGAGGTCCAGCACCTTACAGCGTGGTGTGCCAACAACAACCTGGCACTCAACACCAAGAAAGCCAAGGAGCTCATCGTGGACCACAGGAGGACCAAGGGTGTCACACACTCCCCAATCCATATCAATGGAACGGAGGTCGAGCGTGTCTCCAGCTTCAAGTTCCTGGGTGTTCACATCTCCGAGGACCTCTCTTGGTCCCTCAACTCCTCCGCCCTAGTCAAGAAGGCTCACCAGCGCCTCTTCTTCCTGAGGAGACTGAAGAAAGTACATCTCTCCTCTCAGATCCTGGTGAACTTCTACCATTGCACAATCGAGAGCATCCTGACTAACTGCATCACAGTCTGGTATGGCAACTGCACCGCCTCGGACAGGACAGCACTACAGCGAGTTGTGAAAACAGCTTCACCGGCTGCTCCCTTCCCACCATCGAGGCTGTCCAGCGCAAGCGCTGCCTGCAAAGAGCGCGCAGCATTGCCAAGGACAGCTCCCACCCCAGTCACAAACTCTTCGCTCTTCTACCCTCCGGGAGGTGCTACAGATCCCTCCGGACCCGGACCAACAGGTTCAGAGACAGCTTCTTCCCCAGGGCTGTCAATCTACTGAACTCTTCACCCCGGTGAGTACCCCCACTATAACTACCCTACACTGTACTGTATATGCACTGTATATGTACTGTACATACTCCACTCTTCTCTCTGCATACTTTCTGCAGATCCTACATTGCACGCCGACTCTGGACCCGGACCGGTCAGACACTTGCACGTTGACCCTGGACCCGGACCAGCCAGACCGGCCAGACATCTGCACGTCTACTCCGGACTTGGACCCAGACTCGGACCCATCAGACATTTGCGCGCAGACTCCGGACCCGCCAGACATCTGCACTGCTCCCCGTACATACCCCGCTATACACCCCAGTGTACACGCACTACTGCGTATACCTCTGCCCATACTTGCATACCTCTATATTTAACATGTACTTATATGCACTGTACATTCTGGACATTCTTATATGCACCGTAGATTCCGTATATTCTCACAGGCACTGTAGATTCTGAATATTCTCGCACACCATAGATTCTGTATACTCTTATATGCACTATAGACCCTGGATACTCTTGTATAAATTCTGGATACTCTTATTCTTGTTTGCACTATAGATTCTGGATACTCTTATATGCACCGTAGATTCTGTACAGACTCTGTATATTCTTAATTGCACTGTAGATCCTGGACATTCTTATATGCACCGCTGACTCTGTATACGCTTATATGCACTATGGTTTCTGCACATTCGCACACTTGCACTGCTCCCTCACTGTATATACCCTGCTGTACACCCCAGTGTACAAGCACCACTGAGTATACATCTGTCCATACTGTACATACCTCAATGTACAGTATATCTCTGCCTATACTGCCAATACTCAATGTATAGCGTACATGTATATATATTTATTCAGTCATTTAACACACATGCTCTACTGTCGCACTTTTGCTACTACCTTTGCACTTCTGGTTGGATGCTAACTGCATTTCGTTGTACTCTGTGCATGTGTACTCTGTGCAATGACAATAAAGTTGAATCTAATGTAATCTAATCTAATGTAGCAAATTTGGTGTCGATCCGTCAACAAATGGCGGAGTTCACTTACCGCAAACCCACAGACACACTCACTCACTCACTCACTCACAGACAGATTTTCACATTTATATAGTAGATGTCCATGAGAGTTACATTTTTTTAAATAAAGGCCTGCCTCTAATATAAGCGTGCCTCTTTGCGGCTCAGTAAATAAAGGATTTATGGTACTGTTCACTGGAGCACATGAAGAGAATCTGCGCAATTTGGATGCTACTTTCCAAAGACTGAAAGAATACGGCTTGAAAGTAGAAATGTGAGTTTTTTTCAACCATCGGTGGAATATCCAGAACGTTAGCCAGTTGCTATCCTTCTTTGGATTGTTACTACTATGGACATTTTATGCCCAACTAGGCATCACTGCTACAACTGCTGCACTAGTGTACAGCCATCTGTTGGAAGGCTTTCAAAAAGGCAAAGTATGTACTGACTACATCAGAAGGCCTGACTCACTTCAACCCAAAGCTTCCTCTTCAGCTCGCCTGTGACACATCTCCCTACAACGTGGGTGCGGTTATCTCCCATGTATGTCAAGTGGTGAGGGAAAGCCAATTGCTTTTGCATCAAGGACGTTGAATAAAGTAAAGTCAGGAAATTCCATCAATACTTATACGGAAGGAAGTTTACACTCCTAACCGACCACCGACCGCTTACGACTATCCTCGGCCCACTCATTGGTATAGCATCCCTCGCTGCATCCTGACTACAGAGGTGGGCTTTACTGTTGTTGGTGCATTTGTGTGACATCAAGTATCGCAAGGCAGACTCCCACTGCAATGCGGATGGTTTATCCAGACTGCCACTCCCTGTCACAAAGCCAGAGTTGAACACGGTGGACATTTTCTACTACAGGTCCTCTTCACCCATGGGAGTACACACAGGAGCCGTGGCATCATGTGCACATTGATTTTGCAGGGCCATTTGAGGACAGGATGTTCCTTGGAGTTGTTGATGCACACAACAAATAGTTGGAGGTGGCCATCATGCAATCAACCATGACTGAAAAGACAATTGAGAAGCTAGGAGAAATGTTTAGTTGTTTTGGATCTCCAGCACAGCTAGTCTCTGACACTGACTGCATTTCTACAAGCGTACAACACATTAAGTCAGCTCTCTACCACCCTGCAACAAACGGCCTTGCTTCAGCAATTTTGTTCAGACCCTGAAACATCACAAGAGCAAGACATACTACATCAGCATCTGCACAAATTCATGCTAAACTACCAAAACAGCCCCCATACCACCACAAAGCCATCCCCTGCTATGCTAAAGAGAGATCTGCGTACCACCTTTGACCTGCTAAAGCCCTCAGCTGTGAATGACACTGTTCAACAGCAAGAGGAGAAACATAATTTGCGCAGAGAACAACAGGCCAAAGACAAGAGTTTTCACCACAGGAGAATCTGTGCTGGTGAGGAACTACCGTGTTGAACCTAAGTGGGTCCCTGCCACTGTTATTTCCCAAACTGGACTGGTGTCCTATACTTTCCAAGCTGCTGATGGTGTCTGGAGAAGACACATGCATACTCCACCAGAGTCATCAGATATTCACACACCAGTGCACCTACCTGCACAAGTGCAGAACTCAAACACTTCAGAGCCTAAGGTTCCAGATGCAGGGACACCTCCCTGTGCATCAGCACCGGTAACAGGGTCACCATTGAAAGACAGTAATATTCCTTCAGATCACAGAAGTGATCCTGAACTCATAGACTGTACTGTACTGACCCATGTCAGGAAATGTCTCATAGTGTGTTATTGTTTTTTAAATGTTGTAATGTGTTGAGTTAAGTTAAACTTTACGTATTAACCCAGTGAAGGCTGTGTAGCGCGTCAGAGGAGAACTCCAGCCTCTCGGCCAATCAGTAGCCTGCATGTTGGACCATTGAGTGTGCGGGCTGGTGATTGGGTGAGGGGACATGAGGGGAGGGTCTGTTGTTCCGGGTTTTGTCCTGTTTAGCGTGGGTCCTTGGTGAGAGAGACACGTGCTGCAAACTCCAGCTAGTTGTTATATTATGATTAGTTAATGTCTATTCTATTCCTGTAAAGATGTTATTCTATACAGGATCCAAGGCATATATTCCTCCAATGTTATTTTGTAAGGCGTGGAGAAAACACACGAGAGGTTATGGGTGTGACACTTTCTTTGATTCCTTCGCTCTGCTAGCCTTCTTCTTTGTTGTCCACTTGGATTATCCTGTTCTTTACTCGAAATGTACACGTTTTTATACGAAAAAAGTTATTATTGGCCTAGTTAATATGTATCTGTTCTGATGCAAGGTTATGTTCTGATCAAACAACCATGTATTCCGATCATCAGAAGTCAAGGAAGGAAGCAAGCAGGAAAAATGCAATAGCGATGAGGGGTCCTTATGAATTATCCTTTCCTTAAAAAGTAGTTACGACAGCACTTTTTTGACAATTCGAATGGGGCTCAAACCTATCTCCACACTTTCGGAGAATGATGATCCATTCTGGGATAGGGACAAAAAACGCCCACAATCGGTGAATGTTAGGAGGAGAGCCCTGCTATTACAATGGCTAAATCCCAGCAAAAAAAACCGCCACATAAAGCTGTAAAATATGTTTTCAGCGTGTAGTTGGCTAGCTTGAATGTTGTTGTTTCACGTAACAACCGCAACTTTTAAAACGGCAAACACGCAGATAGCAAAAGGGGAGGAGAGTTCTGACAGGAAACGCATGTGTCGCAAATGGAAGGTAGCTGCTTGATGCCTTGCTGTCTCCTCCAATAACCCATGGCTGCAGCAGCGAGGTAGTATCCTTTGCAGCCAATATAGGTATTCTGTGACTAATCGGTGGGTTTCTCGGTCGAATTGACAGCATTGCCCATTTGGGACACAGCCATAGTCGGCTAAATGTAGCAGGCTTATCCCCACGGTTGAAGTCCTGTCACTAATTTCAAGGTCGATACAGCAGACTGTATGCACTGCGCAGCTGCATGAGTAGGCACCATATTCATTCATAATTCAACATCTGGGGGAACAAGATCAGTTCCTAATACATCACATTAATACGTATTCGCAATAATTTTGACTCATTTCAATCATTTAGACTTGTATTTATGTGTAGCCTATACGTATTTATATAGGCCAAGATCTTTAGTGGGTCCTAGGTTAAATAAAACACACGCAATTAAAGCCTAACCGATGCACAAGCATCAACAATATTAAAACATGGTCGTAGTCGTTAACCAATGTACACTTATATATATATAAATATATAAGTGTACATTGGGTATATATATATAAATATATAAGTGTACATTGGGCATATATATGGCATATATATATATATATATATATTACAATGTGCGGTACTTATGAATGTAAAGGAGAATGAAACAACAGCAGAAACGTTACTAATGACGATACCATGTGATAAATAATGGATTACTGCGTCCAAGCACGTAGGCTCTGCCATCCAGCACGTAGGCTCTTATCTGCGTCATTATGTTCCATGTTTTTATACTCGTTCTTAATACGGACCGCACAAGAAACAATTCAACAAAAACAGACCCCCCTCACGTAAATATTAACTTCAATGTACTTTGGTCATGCAATGTGTGTTTAACAGTCGATACATTCACGTTATACTTTTTCCCCTCTGAACTGGAAAGTCGTGACGCTGGTGAACGTGCAGTCGCCCTCGCACTCCGCAGCCTCGTGAGTCTCCTAGCCAATCACATTCGAGAAGGGCTCGCTCGGGGATCTTCCTGCTTCTGAGAGCTTATCAGGCCGGAGAGTGTCACAAGCGCCTTCTCTGCCCGCCCGCCCGCAACGAGAGACACAGCACTTCCCTTGTACACAGTTAGGCCAGAAAGGTGAGCGCAATGTCATTCTTATGTACTTGCTTTTGGAATCACAAGAAAGGGACATTTACAAGACTAGCCTTTCAATGACTGTACGTCGTACTTTTGACCTTTCCTATATTTATATTGCCAAATGTTTCGCACTCTACAGTGACCTTAGATAGCTTTGTCCTTGCAGCCATATTTACTGCGTTGTTTTGACTTAAAACCGTCGGAAATGTAGTTGTATGGCATGGTGGTTGTGGTTCGCAGGAAAGGCTTCGGCCTATTTATAAACCTGGCTGTCAACTGGCGAGATGTCACCCCATTTAGAAATGCAGTATGACGGATGGCGTCAAGTTACAGATCCACTACAAACTAGTTGCTTCCTACACCAATGGACTCGTCTCATTTATAAAACAATCGCAGTTTGTTAGTACAATTTTATTACATTATTACGTAATGTAAAATATATTAGGAATCGACACACGCGCACGCTAAATGCCGCTAATATTGCAATGCTTACGGTAAAAGATGCATCAATCATTGTCGTCCACTCTAAGGCTTACGGTAAAAAATACTTTCCACACCGCTGCCTCACTGTTTGGTTGGCCGGGTAACTCTTCGTGTCTGAATCTGTAACTTTGTGTCTGAATCTGGTGCCGACGAGATTCCGACACGGAGAGACGGACATTATAGTTTTGATAACGGTATGTGCGAAACAAAAAAGCCATGCAATCTCTCTCTCACTCACTCACTCACACTCACTCAGAGGCAAGTTGTGTGATGTATTCTGCTGCTTTAATGACACGGATGATACAAGATGATGTGCTCTGTCGGGCCGGTCCTGCCCACGGTCATTGATTTTGACACATGTGATGTGGGCTGACGGTCATTGGGCTAAGGAATGACTTGTATCAACTTTGCCCTCTAGACTTGATATACTGTATTGAGGCCAAGGTTGTGGGTTCATTATGTCGGCTGCCATTTTGTGCAGGAAAAATCAATAATGGAAGGTTCTTTCCATTGACATTGGTACCGTGTTCTGTTTATTGTAAACTGTGGTCAAGGATCCCCAAAGCTTTACAGCCACTCGGGATGCAAGAAATCCAGAATACTAATCACTGAAAAGTCCACCTATGTATGCATATCGAAATTGTTGCCAACATAGAAAAAATACATAAAATGTGATTCTTTAAGTACACAACCCCAGTAGCACTTGATTTTGGATAACAATATGTTGTTGTTTTTCAATCACTTGTGCTTTGCTTGATGGGTTTACACACATTTGTACCCTAGTAGCCACTGGCACATTTTGCCAGACATCCATTGGATTTTTCATTGGTTCAACAATGGGTGATTAATTGACCCTCAACTCTCGAGGGCAGGAAGCTGAGCTCAAGTTCATTCATGTATTTGAACAATGGCAGGACAGAGAGGGCCAGTAATATAAAAGAACAAAACCACATGTTAGTGCCAAAGCCTTACTAGGCTTATCTTAAATCCTCCCCAGACACCAAGTGCTGCATTTAGAAAGACAAGCCAGATAACATCCTCGGCTCACTGAGATTAGACCATGACTTGCTCTCATGGGATATCACTAACAGACAATACAAAGCCAAATATGTTCTCAAGTTACTCAACTCTATTGTTCCTCAATGTCTTTGTCCCTGCTGTTATTTATTAATCGCTTTACCTTTTACGTGAATGATAAAAGATGGGACACAAGGTGAGTGTAGATTTGATCATATCAGCCTAAGTCGATACTTATACCGAAAAGAGACCATTGCTACCTGAATCACTCCTCACAGGGACTGACTGACTGACTGGCGTTAACATCCCGTCCCTTGCAAGACTGCACCAAATGTGATATGCAGCATTGGAATTAATAATCTGGTATATTACTTTGTGTCTTTTGGTTATTTTTCAGTAAAAAAAATGTCAGCTTCTTCCATTTGTTTAATTGCTATGCAGGAAGACGGATGCTGCAGCGTTCCTTGTCGCTTGCCCCTTGCCTCAGCCATATAGGCTTCTGATGTCTGCTACCTCTTGGCTCCTCTCTAGATCCAGAATCATGTCCATCCTCAAGATCCACGCCCGGGAGATCTTCGACTCCCGTGGGAACCCCACGGTAGAGGTCGACCTGTACACCAAGAAGGGTATGTACTGTATGGCTGTGAGCTAAAGAGTAGGGTGCGTACCGTATGGCTGTGCTTGCTATAGAGGATGGCTATGAAGGGTTTGACATTAACTTTTTGAAGTAAATGTAACTCCTCCGCATCGAAAGGAGTCAGCTGAGGTGGTTCGGGCATCTGACCAGGATACCTCCCGGGCACCTCCCTTTAGAGGTTTTCCGGGCACGTCCGACTGGGAGGAGACCCCGGGGCAGACTCAGAACCCGCTGGAGGGATTATATATCTCATCTGGCCTGGGAACGCCTCGGGATCCCCCAGGAGGAGCTAGAAAGTGTTGCTGGGGAGAAGGGCACCTGGAGAGCCCTGCTTAGCCTGCTTCCCCGGATAAGCGGAAGAAAAAATTACAATTTATTTTCATTTTGTTTGTGAATGCAGGATTCAGACGAACAAATGGTTGAAAACATCCAATCGGTGTCACCATATAAATGATTCGATTTATACATTTTATGAAAAAAATCTGTATTATTCTGTATCATTCTCTATCATTATTGCTTAAATTGTTATATCTGTGTCATGTTCTACATGCGCCAGTAGGTGGCAAGAGTGTACTGTTCGGTGTGTGAAGCCACTAGACATATGAAAGGAGTGAAGGGACTACTATATTGCTACTGCAGTGCTCTGCTTGATGAAACCATTTTCTTTACTACGTCCAGTTATTCTGTTACACCATCCCTACATGACAATCGGTCAATTCAAAACAAAGCCCATTTAGTGCATTTAAGTGCCATATAATGTCTGGGGTTCAAAATTTCCGGAAATGCCAAAAAATAATCATGAAGAATTTAATTTCAAATGACTTAAAAAAAACAACCTAAAATTAAGAAATGAAACAAAATAATAACAAACCCATTCCTTTAATTTGTGCAATTTAACTTTCAGAACATAACTACAGCTCAGCATAACGTACCGGTAAGCCTACTGTCTTCCTGGAAGGCATTTGTAGGGTGCATACACGAGTGGACAGTAAGGTTGGAACTAACAAACCCTTTTACACAAAGTTGGTGATTGTTGGAACAATGGAAAGACTAATCATTACTCTTTTGGTGAGTTTGATTTAAGTGTGTTTTACAATGAGGCTGCCGCACACACACACACCTGCGAATATAGCAACAGTTCTTGGGTGACACGGTGCGAGTCTCCGTGCTTTGTTTCTCATGTTAGCTCCTAGCTTAACACCGTAGCGATAACTTACTATACAGCCATGAGTGGGAAATTAGACCTCGTCCACACGTATATCGGTTCTTATTAAAATATATCCTCCCGCGACATTTATTACAAATTCAGATGGTTTCAACTCGGAGTGGCACTCTTCTCATAGGGAATGATTGGAAAAAAGATGCTTTCACGCAGAAACAGGCGCTATTAACACTGCGCACTAGCTGTATACCAGTAGTTATATGGATTAAACACAGTGCACTGGCTGTATACCAGTAGTTATATGGATTAAACACAGTGCACTGGCTGTATACCAGTAGTTATATGGATTAAACACAGCGCACTGGCTGTATACCAGTAGTTATATGGATTAAACACAGCGCACTGGCTATATACCAGTAGTTATATGGATTAAACACAGCGCATTGGCTGTATGCCAGTAGTTGTATGGTTTAAACACAGCGCATTGGCTGTATACTGGCAGTTATATGGATGGGTGCTGGCTGCGAGTTGGACATATCGCAGGGAAAAATGCATTTTTTTCAAATTGGT